>JAZHYW010003496.1:0-21183 GCA_037355805.1 Ixodes ricinus
CCCACCACACAGTGCTACTCCGACGCCGTGGACCTCCTGCGGAAGACGTTCGGAAGCCAGGAAGCACTCATCCAAGACCACATGGAGGGCCTGATGGATATTTTTCATGTGTCGTCGTCACGGGAACACTAAAGTCCCTCAGACGTTTGTACGACAACCTACACGCTCGCGAGGACTCAGGAGTTGGGGATGAATGAGGACTTCTTCTGTGCAATGCTCTTCCCGATCTTACGTCGATGCTCTCCCAGATGACATGCTTCTGGAGTACAACCTAAAGATGGCTGCGGTGGACACGGAGGACGACATCGGCCGAGGGCAGGTCACTTTGGATACAAACTATATAGGCATAAATGTCTGGGAAATTTCCACGATATAAAAGTCCACAGGAGTTCTAGCAAACATTTTCTATTCACAATGTATCCGCGCCTTTGTCGCGTTTCATTGAGCTAATTAGCTCGACCACTCGGGATCGAAAAACTGTAAACTGAAGTGTCTGAAATTTAAATAGAAGATCTACAGACATTGTTACCAGTATTTGCTATCCACAATGTATCCATTTTTAACGACTTTCTTCAGTTAATTGGCACGTCAAGTTTGGATACAAAAGGTATACACTAAATGTCTTAACATTGGGTAGAAAGTCCTACAGGCATTCTATCTTAAATCTCAGACGCTTTGGTCAATGGCCTCTCGATTCCGAGTGAGTCGGTACAGGTAGCTCGAGAAAAAGCGATGTAAAAAGGTGGATACAATCTCCACAGGTAATCTGTTCACTGGATCCACAATTGGGTGTACACTGGCCTCAATATTTTTGCATGATAAGTGCAATACGCGGCAGTGCGGGGCCCTCCAGGTTTAATCTGTCTGACACGACAGCGCCGACATTTTTCCGACTCTTTTGTTTTGTCAGACTCGGCACAACAAAGCTAAGTGTGATGGCGAAACTGCAACAGAAACAACAACGTCACTCTCCATGGACCCACAGACATCTGTGTTTCTACGTTGTCTCGTTGCCCCGAAAGCGGAAGCCCCTACATTTGAAGGTGGCACGGAAGCCAACAAACACAAAGTTTCTGCCTACAGTTTTCGTAATGTTAAAAATTACTACTGCTTTTCTGTGCGTATTCTATTCCACCACGTTTCCGGAAGATGCAGCCACGTTGGAATGCTTATCAGCCATGCAGACCCTATTGGCTTGGAATCCTATTGGAGACCAATACCATCGTATGTCGTTTTCTACCACGGCTTTATAGAAAATTTACAGCAAGCAGAAAAACGAATTCGACCTATTATAAATTGCACAATTCGTACCTTTCAGGTTGCGAATCACTGCGTCAAAATAAATTCTAACGAGGTTGAGAAATGTCCAGTTCCCGCCGCTACGAGTTCCTCCCCGCAGCGTTACAGTTCCCCGCCGCACCAGATGGCCTACGACCAGGTGTCGGTTGTGACAAGTTTACCTATGATGAGTTATTTTGGCTGTGATGAGTTGGCTTGTGACAACTTTCCTCTAGACCCCCAAATGTACGGAAGAAGAACGTGGCGGAAAAGCGAATACAAACAAAAAGATACAAGCGAAATTAATTTAGTATTCCCTCAATGTTGAAGTGTTTTCTTGCATAGTCTAAGAATCATGGTAACGAATTGGAGTTTACTATTTCGAGTAGGAAGGTTGTTCCAATCTTCGAAGGTGTGAGGAAAAAACAAATACCGGAATGCATTATTATGCTACAATGGTTCTACAATATAATACTGATGCTGGCTACGTGTATTGGAACGGTCAGGAAATTATATGTACTTTTCACAATTGATGTTGATCATGCCGTGAAATATTTCGTACAGCAATTTTAGTTTGTTAATAGTACTTCTGGTATTAAGTGTTTGTATTTCGATAAACAAATAGCCGTATCATCGCCACGTGCCTATGCTAGAGCGCCGCCCCTATTGATAGCTGGATCTTCGCCACGCGTCTATACTAGGGCACCGCCCCCCCCCTTCATCCGCCTTCTATCTGTATATAAGCGCTGCGGGCTGGTTGTACGGGTGTGCTTGACCAGCGAGAGGCCCGGTATGACGGCCGGCTGACAATAAACCCAAGTTGTTGTTTCTACTCGGCTGGCGTCCCCCTTCTAAGACACAACAACTTCTTGGCGACGAGGATGGGATCCACGCAGCCTGATGAGCAATTCCACGGGGACCGTTAAGACGGAGACTCAACCAAGCGTGCAAGAGGGGCCCTGGAGTATCGACACGGAAGCATCCAGGATGGCCACGATTGGGCAAGTGGAACCTTTCGATGAATCTCAGTCAGATTGGGAGACATACGAAGAAAGGATTAACGCGTTCCTGCGAGTTAATAAGATTCCAGACGCCAACAAAGTAGACGCCTTTTTGAGTATCGTGGGTCCGAAAACGTACAAGTTGTTGAAGAGTTTGACCGCCCCAAGCACGCCGGCTAGTCAGCCTTTGGTAGAGCTACAGAAAGCATTACGGGAGCATCTTTCGCCCAGGCCGTCAGTTATCGCGGAAAGAGCCAAGTTTCACCGGAAAGCGCAACAAGACAGCGAGAGCATCGCGGAGTTCGTGGCGGGCCTCAAGCAATCGGCAGAAACATGCAACTTTGGTGCGAACCTAGAAGAAACGCTGAGAGACAGATTCGTATGTGGGTTGGCACGGACTGAAATCCAGAAGAGGCTTTTTGTTGAGGATGCGTCGCTGACGTTCAGAAAGGCGGTAGAGATTGCATTATCCGTAGAGGCGGCATCCAAGAACGTGACAGAGTGCCGGCCTAGTAGGGCAGCCCAGGAGGATTTTCACAAGTTGTCGGAAGAGGGAGGCCGGGCGCGAGAAGGTTCGGTGTGCACGCGATGCGGCGTGCGTCATCACAACCGTGCTTGTCGATTCCGAACAGCGACGTGTTTTAGATGCCACCGCGTGGGGCATATTCAGAAAGTGTGCAACTCTCAACCGACGTCTAGTTCCCACCCTCCGAGAGCGTCCCGACAAGACACACAGCAAAAAGATTCCCGGAGACAAAACTTTGGTGTGTTCGAAACCGAGGAGGACGTCGAGCCACTGCTTCAGACAACGCTAGAGAAACCGCGTTTTGGACCAATTTACTTTACGATGTGTGTTCAGGGAGTGCCGCTTAAAATGGAACTGGACACTGGAGCAGCGGTATCGGTGATGCCGCACCGGCTGTTTCGGTCGTGTTTTCCGCAGATGAAGTTACGACCGGTTTCGGTGTTACTTCGTACGTACACAGGGGAGTGCGTGCGCCCAAAGGGGTCGCGACAGTAACCGTGGAGTATCAGCACCAGTCTTGCCAGCTGCCTCTGCACGTGCTCTACCAGGATGGCCCGACTCTCATAGGAAGAGACTGGCTATATCAGCTCCGGCTCAACTGGACGAGCCTCAACCACGTGGATGCAGAAGACCACCGGGCCTTGGGACAAGTCTTGGACCGACATCGCCAGTTGTTCAACGATGAACTCGGCGAGATTCGAGGTGAGCAAGCTCACCTATCTCTCAATCCTGAACTACACCCAAAGTTTTGTAAAGCTAGAAGTATTCCGTTCGCGCTGAAAGACGCAGTGGAGAAAGAATTGGAAAAGCTGGTTGATCTGGGCGTGATTGAGCCAATTTCGAGCAGTCGTTCTGCCTCACCAATTGTACCGGTGGTAAAGAGGGATGGCAGCGTACGCATCTGCGGGGATTATAAAGCATCGTTGAACCCCTGCTTAATCATTGACAACTATCCCTTACCCAAGATTGAAGAGATCTTTGCCACTCTCTCGGGAGGACAAGTGTTCTCCAAGATCGACTTGAGTAGAGCATACCAGCAAGTGGTAATGGACAAGGATTCCCGCGAGCACCTAACCCTCAATACGCACAAAGGACTGTTCGCAGTAAATCGTCTAGCATTCGGGGTTGCGTCGGCACCTGCGATTTTTCAAAAGGTGATGGACAACATGTTAAAGGGACTGAAAGGGGTAATATGCTACCTAGATGATATTCTGGTCATGGGGCAGAACGAAAGGGAACACCTTGAGAATCTAGATTCGCTACTCAGCCGGCTGCAGGAAAGGGGAGTGAGAATTAAGACAGAAAAGTGTGAATTTTTGAAACCGGAATTGCAGTTTCTGGGTCACGTGATCAGTAAGCGTGGAATATCAGCAACGCCAGAGAAGGTGAAGGCCGTGCTAGAAGCCCCCGTCCCAATCAATAAAAAGCAGCTGAGAGCGTTTACGGGCATGGTAACATACTACGGAAAATTTCTGCCGGAGTTATCAACAGTGCTATTCCCACTGAATCAGCTGCTCTGCAAGAATGCGCCGTGGGATTGGAGTGAACAGTGCGATCTGGCGTTTAAGAAAGTGAAAGAGTTGCTTGTAAAAGCGCCGGTGTTAGCACATTATGATCCGGAAGCCCAGCTCGAGGTAGTGTGTGATGCTTCATCGTATGGGTTGGGTGCCGTCTTAGCAAAAGTGGAAAAAGATGGGTCCAGACGGCCGATTGTCTTTGCATCGCGCACGCTATCACCAAGTGAACGGAACTACAGCCAGTTGGAGCGAGAAGCGCTAGCCTTAATTTTCGGTATCAAGAAGTTCCATTACTACATTTATGGCAGACAGTTCGGCTTGGTAACTGATCACAAGCCTTTACAGACGATTCTCGGTCCAAAGACAGGGATACCGAGCATTGCCGCAGCTCGTTTGCAGCGGTGGGCAATTACGCTGTCGGCGTACCGTTACAATCTGGTTTACCGTTCAGGTGACAGCAATGTAGAAGCAGACTGCTTGTCTCGTTTGCCACTTCCAGAGAGTGGCAAAAAGGAAGACGAAGACGAAGTAACCTCCTGTTACGCACTCCGGTGGGAAACTTTTCCAATAACAAGCTCGGACATCGCGAGAGAAACGTCACGAGACCCGACCCTACGACAGGTACTTCACTCGGTTACGGAACAATGGCCTGAGCGCGTTACGGAAGAATGCATGAAGCCTTTTGTTTCAAAAAGACTGGAGCTGTCGGTGGACCGAGGATGTTTATTTTGGGGAATGCGTATTGTGGTTCCCCCAACTTTACAGAAGACAGTCCTGGACGAGCTGCACGACGGCCATCCCGGCGTGGTGCGGATGAAGGAGGTGGCCCGAAGCTACGTCTGGTGGCCAGGAATTGACGCCGACATGGAGTACACCGTACAAACGTGTGCGGCCTGCCAGCAGCAACGGGCGCTGCCTACCCAAGCTCCCCTTCATCCGTGGGCTTGGCCTACAAGGCCATGGGCCCGGCTCCACCTAGACTTTGCTGGCCCGTTTCTTCAGCGAAATTTTTTGGTGGCGGTAGACGCCCATTCAAAATGGCCAGAGGTGTTCCTGATGCCCTCGACCTCGGCAGAAGCTACCATCGGTAAGCTGCGTGACCTCTTCAGCCGTTTTGGATTGCCAGAGGTAATCGTGTCGGATAACGGGCCGCAGTTTTGCAGTGAAGAATTTCAGTTATTCCTCAGAATGAACGGAATAAAACATGTGCGGTCCGCTCCATATCACCCGTCAAGTAACGGTTTGGCTGAGAGATTCGTCCGAACAGTGAAAGAAGCCCTCCGAAAGGACGTCAAAGGCCGGTCCCTCGAAGAGAGACTGGCCAGTTTTCTTCTAGCGTACCGTAATACGCCACATGCAACCACCCAGCACTCTCCAGCTTCACTTTTGATAGGGAGACCCCTTAGAACCCGACTCGATTTACTGAAGCCTAGTGCCCGTTCGGTGGTAGAACAAAAGCAGTTCCAACAGACGCAAAGTCGAAGAGAACTTCAGAGATTCTTCGCCGTGGGTGACAGAGTGTTTGTGAAAAACTCTAGGGAAGGTCCAAGATGGTTGGAGGCAACGGTGACATCCCGTTCGGGACCAGTGTCTTATGTGTTACAGGTGACTACGCCACGTGGAGTCATGGAATGGAAGAGGCATCAGGACCACATACGGGCACGGGAGGCGCACCCAGAGGCAACGTCTGCCAACCACGGTTACGGCGCCCATGGTGAGGATCCCTGGCAACCGTCTGGATCACCGACCGGTACTGATGAACCGTGTGCGGGGCAACCCCAGGATCAAGCAGCGGCAATAGCTAGTGAAGACGCCAGGTCGTCTCCCACCAGGGCCGAACTATCGACGGAACCGCCCGGCTCTGAGGACCCCGATCACGACGCAGGGCCTTCGCCAGTTGCCAGAGGCAGCGAAACCTCAATGCGAACTCGGTACCCAACAAGAGAAAGACGTCCCCCGGATCGGTACTCACCAGTGCAGTGATGGTGTCTACGAACCTTGCGACCGAGTGTTTTGAACGGTTAACTTGTTCCAATTATCTTTGCATGAAAGCATACTGTTTCTTGTTGTACCTATTAACTTTGGGGTAATGAGAGCGTCGTATAGGGAAGGGGGAATGTAGTGTTTGTATTTCGATAAACAAATAGCCGTATCATCGCCACGTGCCGATGCTAGAGCGCCGCCCCTATTGATAGCTGGATCTTCGCCACGCGTCTATACTAGGGCACCGCCCCCCCTTCATCCGCCTTCTATCTGTATATAAGCGCTGCGGGCTGGTTGTACGGGTGTGCTTGACCAGCGAGAGGCCCGGTATGACGGCCGGCTGACAATAAACCCAAGTTGTTGTTTCTACTCGGCTGGCGTCCCCCTTCTAAGACACAACAGTAGGTGTGCTTTATAATGTAAGTCAGTAACTGTAGCTACTATACTGTCCGAAAATAAATCTAACCTCTTTTCTCTGTACCATTTCTAGCCTATTGATGTTCGTTTTGATCATTGATGAATGGATCCCCAATTATACTTGCGTATGCGGAGAAATGGTGCACAAACGTTTTATACGCCAGTAATTTAGTATCAGAAGCTGCCTGTCGTAATTAGCGTCTTAAAGGCCAAGTACACTTTGAGCTTTCCATTTTTGTCCGCCTCCTTCTTTCCCATATCCTATACACTTTTTACCTTGCCCCAACATAGCGCTTTCCTCCCCTCTTAGCTTTTGGGAGGAAAGCGCTAAGAGGATTATCCTCCCTGCAGAAAACCGAGGCTGTACTTCGGCCTTCGAGACCCATAGTTTTCTAGAAGCTTTATCTGTAACAGCAGTTATATGTTTGTCCTAATTTAACACAAAAGCCAGAGTCTGGGAAACGACGAAGGACAACACAAAACACAAAGTCTCAAAATTTGAGACTTTGTGTGTTGTGTTGTCCTTCGTCTTACCCCAGTCACGGTTTTCTTTTCTTAAATTATGTTAAACCTTCACCAGCTCGTTTGCGCCCTAATTTTATGTTTGTCCTATTTTAGATTGTGGTATACTACATAACCCTATATAAATATATCCGTAAACCTAGACTAGTGTTTGTTTAGCGATGTGGTACGATAATTGGCGGGGAAATAGGGAGTTTTCGTAGACCGCGTTTTCCCCTCCGCTAAGCCCTCCCGGCAACGAAGAAGCCACTACAGCGCTTGCGCGCCGATGGCCTTGGCTGTAGAAACCCGGATCTCGTAGCGGGTTGCGGGGAGCGTTGCGGGACAGCGGAAACGATCTACGAAAACTCCCTATTATTTCCGCTAAATTTAGCGAAAAAATGAAATTTTGTTAACGCACACGAAAAATCCTCAGAAACCTAACCTAAACAACTTCGCTGTAAAAATAAAAAAAAAGAGTGCTTTTGACATGGCTATTTTTTGCAAGGCGGTAACATAAAATGGCGCCTCAGAACTGACTGCGCCTCCGCGGAATGATTGAGCCGGCGTTACGGTGGGTCGGAAAACACGAACATGTCTGACTCTGCCAATGGAACGCAGGGAGCGCTACGTACTACGTTCACTCCTAAGCTGACAGTGTGGTGGAAGCCAACGTGCTCGTGGATACCTCCGTCTTTCGCCATGTGATCATACTCGCTCCTCATACCCACGCAGAAAAACGGAATCGGGTGATGAAAACAAAAAATCTGGTTGATTAGGTCAGCGAGTGCGTAACTCATACCACACTCACACCTTAAAGTGCGCTGAACAATAAATAATAAAGTGTTTTCTAAACAATTTGCTTGGGACACGCGCGTCAAAAAATTAACTTCACGCGAAAAAAAATTTTTTGAGCAACATTGATGGCGCGAGATTTATTTTAAATTCTTCGTGCAAAAACCATGGCGTCACGAAATGGTCATACACACTTTCCACCTCAACGAGACGGTCATACGCTCTCTCCAGCTCAACGTCAAGGAGAAGCCGATCCACCTCTCCTCCACGCGCCCGAAATTCCGAGAGAGACAACAAGTGGAGAGGAGGTAACTACCGACAAAATGAATGCCTCGCTCCGTCAATATTGATTAAAAAAAAATTTCCGCCTGAAATTAAGTTTTTTAACAGGGGCCCTCTAAAGGGGCGGTGCAACGATATTGCGTGTGTATGTTCACCGACCAACCACCGACCAACCTCACCGACCAAGAACGTTGTGGTGTATACATTCGAGAATAAAAGAGAGCCTTTATCTTGCATCTCTCCTCGCAGAACTGAATGAACATGCATTTGAGCCCCCCGCCCCCTTCGAAAACAATCCTTGCTACGCCAGTGATAACGTAGCTCGGAGTTCGCCGTGTTGCTACAGTACTCCGAGTGACGATATTTGGATGCAGATCATAAACTGGACATTGCGTGAACACTTGATATGGGCTCGTGATGATTAATAATTCGACGAGCATTCGGGTAGTGGCACACGTGCTATCGCCACAGTGACGACAATAACCAAACCCTAGCAATGCCTGGAACTCAGCGCGTGTATACTGTGTGTGCGTTGTCAACCCCTTGCGTGTGGCTATGATGTACGTTGGCGGCATATAATCGGCTGCATGTTTTGGCTGCGAGTTCGGGAAGGAGGAATGCTGCTTGTTTGGTTTACTTTTTTTATGACCACCACTGCGTGAATAGAAAAAAATCTAACGCGTGTCGTATAGGTTATAAACGTCCGGAATTAATTTTAGGCATATTTGCGCAAGGTACCAAAATTATAGAACTGCTCCACCCCCTTTAAGGGTGAACGCTGTATAGAAGCATGTATAGTCCCTTTTCACCAAGGGCCCCGCCATCTTGAATTCTCGTCACTCCGTGTATGGGCGAAAACAATGTTTTGCCGTCGCCACGCCAATAGAAGGCATTTAGGATATAAGCGTAACCATCATACATTATCGGTTTGCCTCCCCTTTATTTTTTAACAATTTACAGATTGAAACGTTTTATTATTTTTTCGTCGCCCATACCTAATACGCCTATTAGGTGGCTGGTGACGACACTACAAGAAAAAAGGTTTACGTACCCGTTTCACAAGGGCGTCGCCATCTTGAAATATCGTCACTTCTAGTATGTGCGAAAGCATTGTTTTGTCGACGCCTCGCCGACAGAACACATTTAGGATATATAAGCGTAACTGTCAGTCATTCTCGTTTTGTTACCCCTTTATTTTTTTACTATTTGTAGGGTGAAATGCTTTATTATTTTTTCGTTGCCCATACCGGATATGTCTACCAAGTGGCTGGGGGCGAGAGTCAGCGAAACACGTTTGCAAGTCTGGCTTCAGGGCGCCGCCATCTTGCTCCATTGGGGTGCGCTTGGACGCGTCGTAATCCGATCACGGCCGAGCCCAAGCGCACCCCAACAGAACAAGATGGCGGCGCCCTTAGACCGGACTTGCAGCAAACGTGTATAAAATGCGGTACTCACAGACGTAGCTCAGGATGAGTCGCCGGTTGGTTAAGAGAAAAACCGATGAAAGCGAACGTTGTTTTTGATGTCACCCTCGAAAAACGAAAGCTCTCTTTTTTTCTTTTTTTTTTCTCTGACGTTTGGCGGTTCACCGTGGCAGCGGCTCTATTTCCGCGTGGAGGCTCAACCAGCTCTGGCGTTTCCTGTATGAACTGAGGTGTTTTTTATAAGAGAAATATAATTTATTAAACTGATAAATGTTCATTGGTTACAAATCTGCGGGCAAATTTTGCGTCCCTCTCGTCACCTACTTCCTGCTCTTCGACGAGACTCCTGTGGGGGAGCTGAGATGTTTAATCTGCCAAGTAGCCGGTGCTTTCGAATGGTGTTGGATGTCCCCGGCACGCAGAAGTTACTCCTTTGGGTCATGAGTCAAACTTCCATGTAGAGTCGTAGCAAGCCGCAAATCATGCGATATGATAGCGCCTCTCCAGCGCTCCGTCGCATGCGCAGTTTCTACGGCTCCAGTGCAAGAACGAACTAAGAATTATAGCTTCAAAAACACCGTCCGCCCTCGTGTTGCCATTTTGTTTCTTTCTGTCTAACCCCGAGCATATTTACGCCCTGTAAAAATAACGAACTCGACATTAACGTGTATGTACGACATTGCGGTAGGTTCAATTTGGCCAGGTTTCTCGCTTTATATGATAAAAGAAACGATCATAAGGTAACATGTCTTTGAAGATTTTGTTGGTATATATCGTTGAGCTTAAATTGAAAGAACTTAAGAGAATCGAAGATAGCCTTTTCTTAAAATTGATTTTCGAAGTAATCCGTATTGTGTAAAATGAGCATTTCTCGTATATTCGGTCCACTAAATAAGACAAAAATATTTACTGCGAAGATCAACAAAATACACGGCAACATGCGCGCAAAGTTTGAAAGTCCCAGCGTTTGTAGATGTGAAAA
Organism: Ixodes ricinus; assembly: GCA_037355805.1. Lineage (NCBI taxonomy): Eukaryota > Metazoa > Arthropoda > Arachnida > Ixodida > Ixodidae > Ixodes > Ixodes ricinus. The sequence goes on from JAZHYW010003496.1 coordinate 10,707, forward strand.
AACAAACAATGAAATTTAGCCACTATTGCACAAACAACCGTGTTTGCCATTTTTGTTCGCAAACTAAAGACGTTGTTACTCCATATTAAATACATGGGGTCAATCATTCCTATGCCTATATTGTTAGTAAATATTTTGGGGCCAATACACGCAGCAGTTGTATTGGGGGATGTGCCCGAAATGTGAACTTCGAGCAATCAATAGAAAGCGCTTCGGACGGAGAGTGTGCTTCAAACATTTTTTTCCAAAAAGACTGTTTTTTTTTTGTCTTTTTTTGTAGATTAAAGGTCGGTTTTGTTTTCATGAGTATTGAGTCAACAAAAAAAAACTTTTTCGTCAAAATTAAAATTGGTTATTGGACATGATGTGTTGAACTTCTCTGAAAACACCCCGACCTTCTTTTTCGAAGCGCTGCAGACACACGTGAAAGGAGCACCGATCGCGCTGGAACAGTCGCCTTTCCAGTGGTTAGGCCTAGAACGCCCTATTACACGTTCCTACACTGGCTTTCTCCACTCGATATTGTGCCGCCTTCCTTAAAATGTGTGTTTGCTTCGGTAGCTCCAAGCGCGAAAATCGGTTTTCAACGTTGTCTATCGCAAATAAAATCGGAGAAAAGTGGAAAGCGGCGCTTCCCCGAGATACATCATATCTAAGATGGCCGATATCCGCATACACGTGTAGTAATTTGAACCATCTCAAGTAAGTCAGACATGTTTTTTCCTTTACTTCTCGTCAAAATTTTGTTTCAATTAAAAAAAAATTATGATTCTTCGACGTACGGTATACATCTTAAACCCAACCCGCATCATAAAAGAAGTAACAATAAAAGTCCTCGAATACCATAGTAATCAAGTTTATGTACGAGAATGTGGTGCACAAAAACAGATGCTTTCGTAAGACCAACTACACGCCTACGTTCGGCTTCCGTGAACTGCCACCTTTGTCTCCTGGGCTGTGAAAGGCGTTCTGAGCATGTGCAGTAAGTAGCTCTCTCCCGCGGTATATACGAGACGCCGCGAATGCTCCAACGGCCCAGGGACTCGGCACGTTTCGCGTAGGTGTTAAGGCACAGCCTCCTCTATACTCCCAAAGCCTGGCAGTTCGACGACTGAGACACAGAATGCCCGGTCGCAGATTTGGAGCGCGAGGATCTGGTAGCACAGAGCATCAAAAAGCCATTTCTCGGGGAACCTGGACGTCAGCGCACAGCTTTTGCAGTGGCGAGGACCCGAAACACACTTGTTCGCTCGGGAGAAGTGTATTTCGGCGTCTCGCCGCAGCGGGGAGCCAGTCACGTGGCTCTCCTCTCACCCCTGTCTACCCCTCCACCTTTTTTCCATTTCGGCGGCCCGTTAAGCGCTCAAAAAATATTAAGCGCTCAAAAAGTGGTCAAGAACAAAACTGTGAATACGTAGCGGATCTGCGCATGTTCCGAGGCGGGACGTCGTCAGATGCGCGCTTGTTACCAAAACAAAACGCGTTCTCGTAATGAACAAAACACACACACACAAAAGGGAAAAAAGAAAACAAAAGTTACCGGAAACATCCCGACTGTCAGTCTGCCAACCATCTCCGGACAGACAGCCCGAAACGAGGGAATCACAGCGCGCCGCCGCTCGTCCACACAAAGCGAGTTGACACTCTCCGGAGGAGGAAGGCGGCTCTATTCCGAGCAAAGAAATGCCGTTTACAGGCGGCCTTTTGTTTCCGTGCCTGCACGTTCGTTCCCATCCCCCGAGCAGCAGCAGAGCCGAAGGCAGTCTCGTCGCCGGACAGCCGCCGCGTCGTATATGCTAAGAAGGACCGCCATCACGGCCGGCTGCGTTTGCATGAGAAAGGGCGCCGACTGGAGGGGTGGCGAATTGTCGGCTGGACACGTCATTGTGTTCGCGGGCTACGCTCGGTTTTTAGCATAACAAACTGCCGCCACACGGATCTCTTGTCTCTCTTTTCTCGCCGGCGCGCTTTGTCTAACGACGCGTTGGATGGACACCGTTTTTTTCCTGTGTGTGCTTTTATAGGAAAACACGTTCGTTTGGTGGCAGAAGAGCCGCCTGTGTGTGTATATATACCAGGTGTGCACCTAACGTGTTGGAAATAAGGCCGTTCTGACGACGCGTTAGAGTCAGCTTTATCGCAATAACGGATTACGTATACATTCGTGGTAATAGACGCTGTAAAATTACTCGCGCGTTACTTTGCTAGAGGCACATGGAGAGCAATTCACTGCGATCTGTGGCATCAGTGTAGTATCCATCAGTATGCGACTGCATCAGTGGAGGACTCAGAGGGAGGGGGCGGTCCGAATGCCCCCGCTTTGTATTTCGCATCTGGGAAATATTGGGACGGGAAAAGGAAAGGGGGTGGGGTTGGAGTGCTTTCTCAAACTTCTAATATGCTGACTCCCCCCTCCCCCCCCCCCCCCCTGACACACCTTTCGGAAACACCTGCATCCCCCCTGGACAGCATGAAACGGCTACACGTCTAGTACTATCGTTTTGTGACGTTTGTAGGCTGATTTATAAAAGGACGTGACGTAATAAAACTGGGGCTTCTTTTCCTGGACGTGCAACAAGCGGCCAGTTCGCTCTTCCTTTCTGGCCATCGCACGGCATGTCGCGCTGCGGATCGACACAATCCGCAGTACAATCTAAAAGGGTAAGCGAGTTCGCTTTTCTGCAGAACATTAGAGACATCCAATCACGGCGACCAATTGAAGCCGCCTTGAAGCCGTGGCTATATGATGTCACGGGATAGGTCTTAGCTTCTGGGGTGTTCTAGTTTGCGATCTCGACGCGGGACTAGGGTAGCATAGCTAGGTGTAACACTTTGCGTGTACAATGAACACTCAGCGGGAATACCACACTACAGGTTTTACTTGAGCTAGTTGGTGCATAATTGAATAGGTTCAGCTGAACAATTACAAATTAGATAAACCGTGAGAGGAAAACACATACACACCGCTGACTATCAACTTGCTTCCTTTAATACTTCGTATTCCTTTTCTCTTTTCACTACAAGCTAGTGATAAAAGCAATCCTCCATCCTCACGCGCTGCACCCATTAGGGTGTTATGCGGTTCGTGCCACGTCCCAAGTATTGCCTTTCTTTCGCGTGAATTGTGATAGACGGGGTGCTCACGCACATTTGACCACTGTCTTCGATGGAAAGGGCTTCAATTACTTCGCGTGCATATGCGTTCCGGTGCCGCCCTATAATGGGGATGTTGTTAAAATTAGAGTCCACTTGCAGGACCGGCAGTGTGCGGAGAGGTGCCCGGCCGATGTTCCTTTAACAGAAGCCGCGTGCTTCTAGCTCGATCGTTCACACACCGCCCCGTTTGTCCTATGTAGCACCTGCCACAGGAAAGTGGTATGTTGTACACAACGCCACTTTGGCACGGGGTACTGCGTGCTGTGAGCAATGGTACATTGTTTCTTTTCTTGATTTGTTTTTCGATTAGTTCTGCGGCACATGGAGTACGCCTTTTTTGGTGCCGAGCACACAACCCGAATATCATGCCTCCCCGGCAACCTTTTAGGTTGTGTGTGAGTCCATGTATGGAGGATATGACCGCAACGTTTCTTCGATTTGTAGCTTGCGATGAAGCTTCATTCCCTGCATGCTGGCGTTTCAACTTCTGGCAAATGTTTTCAGAAACGGCCACCCGGAGAGACTCTGGATAACCAGACTCCGTAGACGTTTTATCTGGTTTTCAAAACTTGGTTCCAGCTGAGCACGCGTGTCCTTCTTTGAACTGAAGCACCAGGTCAAGGAACGTTGATGGATTTTCTAACGGGTAATTCGTACGTGAAATTCAATTCGGGGCAACATTCTAGGAAGCACTGTATAGACTTTAGCTTTGCACCCATCATCTTCTTCATTGCTTCAGTGTTGGACAGAATAAAAAAATCATCCACATATCGGAAGATGGCCTCGATCCTGCTATCCTTTAGTCTGCTTTCAATGTTCCTTCCACGCCTGCCAAATATACATCGCAGATGAGGAGCCACCCAGGATCCAATACATGCTCACTTTTCGTGTACATATGTCTGTCCTTAATGTGACACTACTGTGGCAGTCAGGTAACACCTAACAGTCCCAAAAGGAATCAACGTTCCCACGGCCGCATTTTGAAAAGGTGACCCTCCTTCCTTCTCGTGCTGTCCCGTAGAATTGGCATAATGCTCGCGTGTGGAATTGAATAATACATGTCTTTTACGTCAATGAAAAGCCAGAGGCAACATCTTTTCCATTTTCCTGTAGGAGAATGAGTTGTTGTGGAGTTCTGAATTTTGTAGAGGTCCTTGAACTGTGGTTGGGATAAATGCATAGCTAAATAGGTCGAGATGTGCGCCTGCCAGGTTCCCCTTTCTGAAATCATGGCGCGAAAAGGGATATCTTTCTTATTTGTCTTTGCCGAGAAAAAATCTCAAAATGACCTTCTTTCGCTGTTTTAACTTTGGTGGTTGGCTGCTAGCTCATTCTTCAAAGCCACCTGTCTTTATCAGACACCACAGCCTAAGATCTTTGCTTCTACTCCTGTATCGTGGCTCCAAAGCTTGTGCCAGGAGGTTGCGGTTCTCTCGAAGTCTCTGATTTTCTAGGCAGTCGATTCCTTCACTGATGATATGTGATGATTTTTCGTTGTGAGTTCTGGAAGCGATAGTCTTGACTAGGACCAATTTGTCGATGGGTTCCAGCCGTGGTTGTAGAGCAAACTTTGCGTTTTGCTCAAGAACTTGCTTGGCAGTTCATCACAATCCACGCGAAGAGGAGCAATATTTGGGACGTGGCACGAGCCAGCATAACACCTATGGGTGCAGCGCGTGAACATGAGGGGATTGCTTTATCACTAGCTTTAGTGAAAAGAGCAAAAGAAGACCAAGTGTTAAGGAAGCAAGTTGATAGTCTGCAGTGTGTATGTGCTTTTCCTCTCGTGGTTTTCTAATTTGTAATTGTTCAGCCGACCCTATTCAACGGGATACCATACAGATGACAATCTCCGGCTATATTATTAAGTGGTTGAATCGCGACCGGCACGCTGTCCGCTGACAGTGTGAACGCCCTTGAAGCCAAATAGAGTCCGTTCGCAACGGCGCACTTTGCGAGGATATATCGGAGGTTAACTGCAAATATGAACAAGGGTGTCGTTCAGCCACTAATCGACAGGCCACCCCCCCAGCAGCGACCACCACCACCACACACACACACACCACACACCACACCACACACACACACACACTTTCTCCCCTCTCACCCGAATACCGTCGCACCTTTACTGAAGTTAGTGTGCTATTGCGTTGCATCACTTCCATAACCATACGTCGAGAGAACACGACGAGAAATAATCCCCTGGAAAAGGGAAACAAGGGGGACAGAGGACAACCACAAATCTCCATGCGGAGGAGCTAGGTGAGAGAACACACCGATTCACAGGGGCCATATATGAGATAGCTCATATAACTGCGCATAAGGAGGATGAATTTTTTTCCTTTTCAGTGTTCCCGCGAAATAAATTAAAGTATTATTTAGAAAAAGTATCGCTAATCATATGGTCAGAATTATTTCGAGCACACGGTGAAAGAAAGATGCGTAAAACACATAAATGTATGGAGAGTTTTAGGGCTGCTTATAGGAGCAAACAGCAAATGCTGTGCGTTTGTGTTAAAGTTGCGTGCTCACACTGCGCAGGTGGCATACGCACGCAACGCACCAAGCTATGCAGAGCGCATGTTCTCCTTTTTCTTTTTTAGCACAGGAGTTGCGGTGACGTCATAAAGACGCCGAGCTCTGATTGGCTCTGATTGAAAGGATAGGGGGTGAGAGCTGGGAGCAATCTGCCTTCGGGTCTACCACTATCTCATCCAGGAGCCAATCGGAGCTCGGCGTTCTGCGCGACTTACAATCCCTGCAAAAAGCAGACGAACTTGTGTTCCGCGTACCTACGTACGCTCGATGTCGATTTGTGCATGCGTACGTAGCGGGCATTTGCGTGCCCTTCAGCTTGCTTTCGTCGCGGGCAGAAACAGTGCGAAACTTCCACAGATTAAAAAATGAGAACCATGGTTAAATTGCTGGCCATATTGGCCTTTTTCATGGTAAACGACACCAGGCGGTGCTCTGCAGCTTTGACGTTCAGAGAACTTCCGGTTCGTAAGAGGCGAACAGGCCCACCTTAACACCGCTGCTAGAAATGGCGATGAAACGTTTCACTACCGATTCTCCAGGTTAACGCAAAACGAACCGAGAAGCTCGTGATCTCTTGGATCCTCCAAGACGTGGTCACTGCCGAGGCCCTCGCTGAATCTCCGACTTTTGTCTATGTAGCATTTATGCTTTCTAACACTGGTGGCATAACAAGCTTGACGCTTGCCAGACCTGAAGTCGCTTGGACGGACTCGGCGGTTCATATTTGTAAACAGCAAAAGGTCTCTCTCTCCCTCTCTCTCCTCTCTCTCTCTCTCTCTCTCTCTCTCTATATATATATATATATATATATATATATATATATATAAGAAAAAACAGGTTTACGGCCGGCATTGCAACACTCCAGCTTAGGCTTCTTGCACGCGCAGTGTAAGTGTAGATCACGCAACGGACACACAAACGCACAGTGCTTGCGTTCGCTCGAATACGCAATGCTAAGACTCACTATTCACGACATTATCCCCGTAAGTGACTACGTCACAACATGGCGTCTGGGTCCAAACAAACCGTTGCTAGGGACGTTGCTATGGACTAATGCATGGAGACTCCACATGAGGCTAGATTTTTGCTTACAAGTAAGTAAATAATTTTTTGTAAGCAACCTAACTTCTTGATATCTAATTATGAAGATGTTCTTGTCGTCTCAGTGTCGTATTGCAACGATGAAAGCCATTTCTGAAGTATTACACTCCGCTTTGCTTTGGTAGCAGACGACACGATAGATTTGCTGGCCTCTGTTGCAGCGGGCGTCTTCATTGAATTGCGTCGGTAAACGAGCGACAAAAACAAGTGCATCGCCATGGCCGTAGAGGCCTCCGCAATGTGCGTTTTTTTTTTCTGTGAAGAACCCAGCTTAGTTCAGAGGGGTGAAAATGCCGTAAAATCAAACCACGTCATGCAGATCAGTTACGACGACGACCTGAAGTGCATTACCGGCGTAGTGCAGGCCAGCATGAGAAACAAATCGTACGCCGTCGAGGTAAGTCGTTTGTTATTATTATTATTATTGAGGTTGTCAGGTTATTAAAGAATTGCATGTCTATCGCGATTTCGCAGTATTTTGCTTTTTTTTCCCTTGGTATACATCAAATTCCGTGGATGTGCTCTTTTGGTGAAGATCTCCATCGAACCCGCGATGCGAGTACAATCTGTAATAAACTCACCTTATGTTTTTTATCCAGTTCTTTCGCGCTTTGGGGTCTTGCGGAAATCTGAAGAAACTGCAAGAATCTTTCTCCACGCGATGGTTACAACCAGGTACGAAGCACCCTCCCATAGCGCGAGTCCGCAAACAAAATTTGGGATCTCAACCGATCGCCTGAAGTGCTTTTCTCACGGGTGCAATGCGATCTTTTAGCAGACGATCATCTCGATCGACGCCCGGACTTTCGATAAACCATATTTTGCATCGCACCCCACTATGAATTCTTATAAGTGTCTGAAACTCATTATATTTCAAACAAATGCAATATCAGAATATCGTCTTTATTCACACGATTCAAACGACGGCGCCGGCTTGGCCGGCCGGCGTGTGGCAGACGGCATACTTCTTGCATTCGTCGTCTGCTGCAGGCAAGGAGGTTATAAGTACTAGGAGGGGGCACGTTGCAATATTGGTGAAGCCTAGTCATAAAAAGTTTAAACGATGTTGTGGCCAACGTGACCGTAGATCTCTCTGGCAATTGGTGCGCGTGACATGTCACGTGTGAGATGGATGGTTGATTGTAGAAGGATTCCTTGCAGGCTTGCGCGCTCCGTCCGGTAGGTTTTATCAGATCGAAGGCTAGACGAAGGCTAGCTACGGTCACGTGATGTGGTCACGTTGGCCTGATAAGTGAGGAGGGTAAGGAGGAAAATGAGAAAGAGGCGAGGCGTCAAGGGAGCATGGCTTGTGGAGGCTACGCGGCTGACGTCATGCCCTCTCCTACCCTTCTATCCTCCTTGGCTGCAGGCATCTTAAGGACCGGAGGTTGCTGTCGTAAATATTTCAGAAACAAGCGATTACCGGCTCACTTTTGTCGAAACATATATGACATTCAAGCTTTCTTTATCTGTGATTTTTAGAAGTTTAAACCCTACTCCTGATGTTTGAACGGTTGGGTTTTCGTAGCGAAACCAAGCCACACGTGTTTGCCCATAACAACGACCCTAGCAACGGTTTGTTTGGAACCATGACGTCACACTTACGGAGTCAATTTGTGTAGGGATGAGATTCGTGGCATCGTATTGGCTTGGCCGAATACCGGCCTTCAAGTGGTTCGAGCAGTTCGCATACGCACATCTAGATGGTGCTGCAACTGCTTGAGTACGCGTTTGCGTTCCGCTGCAGTAAAATCGCTTGATTGGCGAACTCCACAGATGTTCTGCTGAGAGCTTGCGTGCCTGCACGCTGTGCTAATGCGAGATTCTTTACGCTATTCTAAAACTTCCTGTTATACACGAACTCAACTCTGTTACGTCACGGCGTGGTTGTGGCGCGTCGGGCGCACTTCCGCTCTGGGGCTGTGGACGGATGTCCCCATTTGAGACGTGTATTCGTGCGTTGCTTTGAAAGGAACCAGACAAAAACCTGCATTCTCATCAAAACGCAACGACTGGGGCTTCACCAAATGAGTTGAGAAAGGTTTGAAGGTCAGTTTTCATGTGCTCGGTTCGTCCGAGAACGGGATATGTGCCGTGAAAAGGGAAAACCAGATGCCGTGGGACCACGATTGCTTGGGCGGGAAGCACTTTGGGTTGAATTCACGGATACTTGTGGTCATCAGATTTATTTGTTTTGTTTCAACATGAACGCCGGAAAACCATCAAGTTGTACGGACCACCTGCGGACTACGTTCAGTGCGTCTTCAAGTTCAAACGGCCGCCTGATCGTTCGAACTGTCGTCTGCTCTTTCAAACGTTTCTGCTTGTCGTCTGCTCTTTTAGACGACACCGAGCCCGTAGACCAAATGTTGGCCCGGTACTTGAGATAAGAAGTAAGTGCAGGCCTCAAAAGACTTAAGTTTTAAGGTTGGTAAGCAGGCTCGATGTAAACAGTAGATGCAAGGAGATGTTGATCATTGTTACCAGTGGCCATCACCGACTTGTTATGCCTGATTCACTTGGTCCGTCCGATTCTGCTTGCGATTTTCAGTATCGACGTCGACCATCTCAGCTACGGTTCACGCTTTTGCAGCCCGAGTGACGTCGCGACTGAAATTTGCGAGCGAAATCTCATCATGCGAATCAGGCTTTAGCGTCCATTCTGCGGCGTCCACGCGGAATGAATCGCCGCATGTCACATTATTCACGCGAAGTTTTGCGGTGTAACGAGCCTCGGTAATTTCGCTGAGGCCGCTGAAGTAGTCAGACATTACCAGGAAGACGTAGAATCAACAATTCGAACGCGAAAAGGGCAGGGGACTCACACCGACGCCGACAACATCGCATTTCAATGGTTTGTTTATGGGCGACGGCGAGCTTCTTGCCCACACTCCATCGCGCATGCGCGGCGCCGGTGGCGTCCGCTAGGGGCGCTCCGGTTTGTTTGTAAACATGAGTTGGTGTATACCACTGATCTCAATGACAATTGCTGGATCGCGTTTGCCCGCTCCGCGAATGCGGTCACTGGCGGCCATCTTTAGGTAGAGTTATATCACCTCTAGCCAAGGTACAGCTGCTGCAGCCACCTGGCAGCCGCCATCATCCATCCATGTCAGATGGTGTTTTGGCAGTTGTGGTGGCAGGCTGCCATCAAAATAGCGTGGGTGATATTCCGTGATTGATTGAAATTGTTTGACGACACATGTTTTTGAAACCCGGCGTGAACGGTAGCCCGGTCTTTGAGGACCCGGTAAAAGTTTCACGAAATCGCACAGCACCGGGGAAAAGCAGCACGGCACGCATCAAAAGTCGCATCGAAAGAAGCATCGAAAGCAGACGCCGCTACGGAATCTGCTTTCGATGCGAGCTGCGCTGCTTTTCCCCGGTGCTGCGCTTTCGTAGAACTTTCGCCGGGTCCTCAAAGACGAGGCTACCGTTCACGCCGGGTTGCAAGAGTCTGCTTCGTCGAACAACTTCAATCAAGGACGAAATATCACCCACGGTGCAGTGTACTAGATCCACGGCTTTTTATGGTAGCCTGCCGCCATTGCGCTGTCCGCCATATTACAATGATGGCTAGAGATGATATAACTCTACCTAAAGATGGCCGCCAGTGACCGCATTCCGGTCCATAGGCGGAGCTGGCCAAACGCGATCCAGCAAATAGACATAGAGATCAGTG
>JAZHYW010003497.1:0-39616 GCA_037355805.1 Ixodes ricinus
CGCCGATCCTTTTCTACCAGGTCATGTTCCTGCTGCTGTCCTGCACAGAATCCCGCACTCTTGGCAATCATCCTGACGGTACAATCAAGAGCTCCGGAAGGAGCGAAGAAAGCTATATCTATACGGTGCATCATTGTATCTGGATTGTCAACACGTGCCGAACTTGGGGGAGGTGCCTCTTGGAACAGCTTCAGCGGCAACGGCGCATGCAATCGCTGCCCATAAAGACCAAGCCTGACCGGACCAATGCCAGTGGGCTCGGCACACGCCGACTGGACAACATGGCTAAACCGCCGATCCTTTTCTACCAGGTCAGTTGGGAAAATCCGACATCATTTAGAGGCAGTTATTTTGTAATTGTCTCGCCGAGCCCACGGTATTGTTTGTTTCTGGTGAAGAGATGTGTATGTGTGATTAGCCTCTTGGTTTGCGGTGACGTTGAGTCAAACCCAGGCCCAACTGACCATGAGATTCTAATGGAAATTAATGCTAATATCCAAATACTGCTACAGCGCACAAATGGTTTAGAGGAAAAGTTGGAAAACTTGACCACGAGGGTGACGTCAAGTGAAGACCGTATGACGGCCAAGGGCTGAGGAACTTCAAACGCATATTCAAGGCCTGGAGCACAAGATAGATGAGCTGGAAAACGGAGAACGAAGGAACAACTTGGTGATACATGGGCTGACGGAGAGTCCGCAGGAAAATTCGTCCTCGTTAAATACTACGATAGTCAAGGAAATATTCGAAAAACATTTGGAGGTATCGATATCAAGTATAGAGCGGATTCATCGTCTCGGAAAGCACAGAGAAGGCTCACAACGCCCCGTCAAACTTAGACTTATGGACTACTGGGAAAAACAGCTGATACTTCAAAATGCTAAAAAATTAAAAGGCACAAATATATACATTGGTGAAGATTTTTCATACCGTGTTCGCTCAGTCAGGAGGCTTCTTTGGAACAGCTCACGAGCCAACAGGGAAAGGGGGAAAAGGTGTATTTGTCATATGATAAGCTGAAGATAAATGGTGAAGTGCACGTATGGGATGACCAGAAAAAATGAAAAAGTGAAACAAGTACAAACTTCCAGCCAGCGCCTACTCCCTGCGCATGACACAGAGAGGAAGAAAAAAAGAACTAAGACTGATATCCCTAAATGCACGAAGCTTAGTTAACAAAACTGACCAACTAGAAGCTTTAATTTATTGCTACGACCCGCATGTTTTTCTGATAACCGAAACCTGGATGAATGATAATATTCTTGATAACGAAGTCGTACCGCCAAACTATAGGTTAATTCGCAGGGATAGGTGCGGCAGAGGTGGCAGGAGTAGCTATATAGCGATAAAAGACAACTTGGTTTTTCAATTCATGGAGCATGTTGGTGACACTGAAAGTGTGTGATGCAAGTTGGATTTCTTCGGAACTTGGATAACTGTTGGAACGGTATATAAAAAGCCAGGATCATCCTCTGAGGACTTAGATAAAATCCTGGATTACTTGATCGCAAACACTAATAGTCGAAGTAAATTGATAATTGGAGGAGATTTTAACGCTCCGGACGTCATTTGGTCGGATGATGGTGTGGCTGTCCAGGGCGCGAGGATGTCCGACTCGCTTCTACAATTGGCTTTCAGTCGCGGTCTCCGTCAAGTTGTTACGGAACCTACGCGTGTTACTGACACTACATGTTCGCTACTCGATCTTTTGTTTGTTAGTAATAATTTCGATGGTTGTGAGGTTTCTGTTCATGACGGAATATCTGACCATAAGTTAGTATTGTTAAAATGTGATATTTCTGTTTCTAAGGCTAAACATTATGAAAAGAAGATGTACTATGATTTTGGTAGGGCAAATGATGAATCCGTTATTGACTATCTTGAGCAGTGCCTCGATAACTTCAATCAGCGGACTGAGGTAAATGAAATGTGGCTGAGCTTTAAGTGTATAGTGGGCCATTGTCTTGCTTATTTTATTCCAAAAAAAGACAAAAAAAGATAAAACGCCGAAACCCGTGGATAACACGGGAAATTCTGCACGTCAAACGGAAGCTGAAAAGGCTTCGGAAGCGTCGATCTGATTATGTAAATCAGCAGGCGAGGCAACTAAAAAGCTTAATAAAATTGGCTAAAGAAACGTACTATACAAGGACGTTACCTGAATGTTTGCTATCTAACCCCGAAAAGTTCTGGCGTCACCTATCTCCTACAAAAAGTGGTATTAAACAGATATCTATTGACGGCAGCCTGGTGAGTGACAAGGCAATAATAGCAGTTAAGTTCAACCAGTTTTTCCAGTCTGTATTTACAAGAGAGTCATGTCAGAACATTATTATTCCACCTGCTGATGACATGAGCAGTTTTATATCTGAGGAGGGTATTGTTGCACTACTACTTTCACTCGATGAAAAAAATCCCCGGGACCAGATGCTTTGCCGAATGCCTTCTTTAAAAGATATGCAGAATGGGTGGCCAAATACCTTGTACGAATATTTTCTATATCAATCAAGGATGCTGCATTACCGAATGACTGGCTAGTCGCTAGGGTTGTCCCTATAAAGAAATCTGGCAGAAGTGACTCAATTGATAATTATCGTCCTATCTCCATGACTTGCACGGCCTGTAAATTACTAGAACATATCATAACCAAACAACTCGTTTCTTTCTTAGAAATGCATAATGTTCTAAACCCCAACCAACATGGTTTCCGCAGTGGCCTGTCAACGGTAACCCAGTTGATTGAATTTTACCATGAATTAGCCACTTACGTTAACAACCGTACGCAGGTTGATGCAGTGTTCATCGACCTGTCGAAGGCATTCGACCGGGTACCTCACCGCAGACTAATTAAGACATTAATAGACCTCAGAGTTCCCTTTTCTTTGACTAGGTGGATCAATGCATATCTTTCAAACCGTCAACAATTTGTGGATATAAATGGTACTTACTCAGGGCTGTTAGATGTTCATTCTGGGGTGCCCCAAGGTTCTGTCTTGGGGCCCCTACTTTTTTAACTTACGTTAACAGTTTGTTCCCATCCACTGATGATGTCCCAATTAAGCTAAGAATGTTTGCCGACGACTGCGTCATTTACAGTCCCGTTTTTGCAATACAGGACCAGATAAAAGTGAGTGACGCGTTGGCTAACATTGCGTCTTGGTGTCGTGAAAATAACATGAAGATTAATATTAGCAAAACTCAGTACATGCATATTACAACAAAAAGAACTATCTTAAACTTTAGCTATGAGGTTGCTGGCGTAGGATTGACTGAAGTAGACAGTTACAAATATTTGGGAGTGATTTTGTCTTGTGACCTTGGGTGGAAAAAGCATGTGGAGTATGTTAAAAAGCGGGCAACTAACAAATTGTGGTACCTGAGGAGAACGCTGGGTAAATCTCCCCTTCCGTTAAAATTCTTGCGTATAAGACAATTATTAGACCTGTGTTAGAATACGCGTCCGCAGTGTGGAGCCCATGGCAGAGCTCTCTGGTCAGAGAACTCGAAGATATTCAATCGCTAGCAGTGCGTATAGTTTTTTCAGATTTCAGACGAACAACGTCTGTGACCGAACTTAAAAGGAGAGCCAATATAAGCCCTCTGTCAAACAGAAGAGAGAGCCAACGGTTGAAGCTGTTCTTTCAGATTTTCAAAAACTGTATAAAAATTGATAGCTCGATTTACTTAAAACCAAGAAGTTTTTACTCGGAACGCTTGCATCACTCAAAGACCGTGGCCCCTATTAAAGCTCGAATAAATAGCTATAAACAATATTTTTTTGTGCATACAATTGATTTGTGGAACAGCCTTCCCGGTGATGTTGTCGATATTGATTCACTCTCTTCTTTCGAAAAAGCCGTAGATATTATTTTTCAGTGCTAAGATTGCTTTTATTGCTGTTATGACATTATTTTTACTGTCTTTATTTTTTATTACTGTTATTACTGCTGTTACATTTACTGCTATACTGTTACTGTTATTACTAGTATTACATTTGGTTACTGTATTACTGTTGATATTGATTGATTCTCTTCTTTCGAATGAGTCGTCGATATTATTTTTCGGTGCTAAGATTGCTTTTTGTTTAGAACTGTTGTGTTTATAATTTGCATGTGTGACACTGTATCACCCCACTCCTGCCTTGGCCCTATGTTGGGCTGGCAGTATTGATAAATAAAATAAATAAATAAAATAAATAGCGTAAAGACTTTCGCATTAGCACAGCGTGCCAGGCACGCAAGCTCTCAGCAGAACTCTGTGTAGTTCGCCAATCTAGCGATTTTACTGCAGCGGAACGCAAACGCGTACTCAAACAGTTGCAGCACCATCTAGATGTGCGTATGCGAACTGCTCGAAGCACTTGAGAGCCGGTATTCGTCCAAGCCAATCCGATGCCACGAATCCCATCGCTACACAAATTGACTCCGTAAGTGTGACGTCATGCATGGGTCCAAACAAACCGTTGCTAGGGTCGTTGTTATGGACAAACACGTGTGGCTAGGTTTCGCTACGAAAACACGACCGTTCAAAACTCAGGAATAGGATTTAAACTCCTAAAAATCACAGATATAGAAAGCTTGAATGTCATATATGTTTCGACAGAGGTGTGCCGGTAATCGCTTGTTTATGAAATATTTACGACCGCCACTTCCGGTCCTCAAGATGCCTGCAGCAGACGACGAAAGCAAGTATTATGACGTCGTCCATACGCCCGCCGGCCAGAGGCGCCGCCGTCGTTTGAATCGTGTGAGTAAAGACGATATTCTGATATTGCATTTGATTGAAATATAATGAGTTTCAGACACCTATAAAAATTCATAGTGGGGTGTGAGGCAAAATATGGCTTATCGAAAGTCCGGGCGTCGAATCGAGATGATCGTCTGCTAAAAGATCGCATTGCACCCGTGAGAAGAGCACTTCAGGCGATTGATTGAGATCCCACACTTTGTTTGCGGACTCGCGCTATGGGAGGGTACTTCGCACCTGGTAGTGACCATCGCGTGGAGAAAGACACTTGCAGTTTCTTCAGATTTCCGGAAGACCCCAAAGCGCGAAAAAACTGGATAAAGAACATAAGGTGAGTTTATTACATTTTGTACTTTCATCACGTGTTCGATGGAGATCTTCGCTAAAAAGAGCACATCCACGGAATTTGATGTATACCAAGAAAAAAAAAAAAAAGCAAAATACTGCGAAATAGTAATAGACATGCAATTTTTATTAACCTGACAACCTCAATAATAATAATATCAAACGACTTACCTCCACGGCGTACGATTTGTTTCTCATGCTGGCCTGCACTACGCCGGTAATGCACTTCAAGTCGCCGTCGTAACTGATTTGCATGACGTGGTTTGACTTTACGGCATTTTCACCCCTCTGAACTAAGCTGGGTTCTTCCCTGAAAAAAAACGCACATTGCAGGAACCTCTATGGCCATGGCAATGCACTTGTTTTGGTCGCTCGTTTACCGACGCAATTCAATAAAGACGCCCTCTGCAACAGAGGCCAGCAAATCTATCGTGTCCTCTGCTACCAAAGCAAAGCAGAGTGTAATACTCAAAGAATGGCTTTCATCGTTGCAAGACGACACTGAGACGGCAAAAAAACGTCTTCATATTTAGATAACGAGAAGTTAGGTTGCTTACAAAAAAATTATCTACTTGCTTGTAAGCAAAAATCTGGCCTCATGTGGAGTTTCCATGCATTAGTCTATTATAGCAACGTCCCTAGCAACGGTTTGTTTCGACCCAGACGCCATGTTGTGATGTAGTCACTTACGGGGACAATGTCGGGAATAGTGAGTCTTAGCATTGCGTATTCGAGCGAACGCGAGCGACTTAAGGTCTTTGCAAGCCTGTCAAGCTGGTTATGCCACCAATGTTAGAAAGCCTAAATGCTACACGGACAACAAAGTAGGAGATTCAGCGAGGGCCTTCGGCTGTGCAATTTAACGTCTTGGAGGAGGCAAGAGATCACGAGCTTCTCGGTTCTTTTGGCGTTAACTTGGAGAATCGGTAGTGAAACGTTTCATCGTCATTTCTAGCAGCGGTGTTAAGATGGGCTCTGTTCTATTGCTCTTACAAACCGGAAGTTCTCTGGGATGTCAAAAACTGCAGAGCACCGCCTGGTGTCGTTTGCCATGAAAAAGGCCGATATGGCCAGCAATTTGACCTATGGTTCTCTTTTCTTTTTAGTCTGAGGAAGTCTCGCGCTGTCCCGCTCGCGACGAGAACAATGAGAAGGGCACGCAGATGCCCGCTACGTACGCACGCACAAATCCGACATCGAGCGTACGTAGCTATGCCGGAGCACAAGTTTGTCTGCTTCTTTTGTAGGGATTGTAGTGACGTCATAAAGACGCCGAGCTCCTGATTGGCCCTGAATGAAAGATAGTGGGTAGACCCGAAGGCAGATTGCTCCAAGCTCTACCCACTATCCTTCAATCAGAGCCAATCAGAGCTCGGCGTATTTATGACGTCACCACAACTCCTGCACAAAAAAAAAAAAGGAGAACTTGCGCTCCGCATAGCTTGGTGCGTTGCGTGCGTATGCCGCCTGCGCAGTGTGGAGCACGCAACGTTTGTTGCAACTAACGTCGGATAAACCTCTGTTGGCGTTAGACGAACAGGGAGTAGAAGCAGAAAAGAAAGAAGTCTGCTAAGCTGCCCCGGCACGTGCGTACGAAAAAAACGAGAAAAAGAAAAAGAAGAACGACGACGATGAACGTGAACGATTGAACGTTTTGGCCTTGCAAGCTTTCGAATGTCGATGTATTATTCTCAGTGGTGTAAATAGTAAAGTGTTGCTCGTTGTGTGGAAATGGAACGATTACTGTGACGGCCCGCAGCGACTGCAACAAAAATTTGGTGCCGAAACCCGGGACTGACATCGCTGTGGATACTTCGAAGCTGGAACGTGAGTGACTCTTCACGTACAATGGAAGTCCTCAAGAAAAAGCGCAAGGCCATCAGGTCACAGGTAACTCGACTGGTGAACGACGCGGAAGGGTTGCTAAAGGCCCCAGGACCGAACGCAGCTGAGCTAGAGATGCTCATCGAGCGTCTGACGCTAGCTCAGGGCCAACTCAATAACGTCGACTCCGCCATCGAACCGCTTGTTTCGGAACAAGACGGAGATGCGGAATTCACGCAAGTCGTTGAGTACGCAGACAAAATCGTCATATACTTAACCAAGCTGAAGAGCCAGTTAAGGCGCTCCGCGGGATCGGGGCATTCCGCCAGTGACAGTCAGCCGAACGAAAACGGAGACAGACTGGCAGCGTCAACATCAAAGAAGGTCAGACTTCCAAAGCTGGAACTGATCAAGTTCAACGGACAGCTGAAAAACTGGCTGCCTTTCTGGAACCAGTTTGATGCCGCAATCCACCGCAACCCTGACTTGACACCATGCGACAAGTTTAACTACTTAAAGGCTGCACTAACAGGGGATGGAGCGGCAGCCATCGATGGACTGCAGCCCACAGCAGAGTGCTACGCGGACGCGATCGATCTCCTACAGCGGCGGTTCGGGAATCAAGAAGCGCTAATCCAGGATCACATGGAGAGCCTCATGGACATACAACGTGTTCCACCTCAGCGCAACGTCAGAATCCTGCGGCGATTGTATGATACTCTTCAAGCTCGCATCCGGGGTCTTAAGGCACTGGGCGTGAGCGAAGACTCCTACTGTTCGATGCTTTACCCAGCGCTCCTTCGAGCGCTCCCAAGAGAAATGACCATCGAATACCACCGAAAGACGATGCAGTGGGAAGCCGAGAGTGCCACCACCAGTAGATCTGGACCAGCGTCACAGACAAGTTTGGAACCTACCACAAATCGCACACACCTGACAGCACTTCGGACTCTCCTCGAGTTTCTGCACATCGAGGTGGAGAGCCAGGAAAAGGCATCTAAAGAACGGCCAGAGGACGTTGGTGGTAAATCTACACCCCATTTCACCAAGCGCGAGGCGCAGAAGAAGTCTACAAATCCCGACAAGCCACGAACCTCTACTGCTACGGCTCTGCATGGTGTTGTGGAAGGCCTCGAATGTTTCTTCTGCAAGTCAAAAGAGCATGGAACACCCGACTGCAACTCAAGGATGACGCTAGCTGAAAAGAAGCGCAGGCTACAGAACGCCCAGAGATGCTTTCGGTGCACGAAAGTGGGGCACATGGCAAGGATGTGTCGAGGTACACCCTGCTGCAACAAGTGCCGAGGAAGACATACATCCAGCATGTGCGACCCAGATTATACTCCGAGACGATCTGCCGACGGATCGCAAGCCAAGCAAAAGAAAGACGAAGCACCAGTTAGCCTGCATGTAAGCGAGGAAAACAAGCCGACAGTACTCTTACAAACGGTTACCGCGTGGGTGGAAGGCAAAAACAGAGAAAAACGAGCTCGGATTCTTTTTGACAGTGGTAGCCAGCGCTCCTTCATCACGGAAGAGCTATCGAGGAGTCTCCGTTGCAAACTGCTCGGGACCGAGATCCTGACTGTCGGAGTGTTCGGAGGCAAGAATAGGGAACGAACGTACCGTAGAGTCCAAGTGATTCTGCGCAACCAACGCAGTGGCAAGAAATACAAGATCGACGCCCTCGAGACGCATTCCATCACCGAGCAAGAACTCCCTAGCCCTGAGCAGGACGTTATTGGAAAAATGGAAGAACTTGGGCTTACTTCCGGTGACGACCTGAACGGACTGGACTGTGGCGGAGTAGCGATACTACTGGGATCGGAACATTACTGGGAATGTATAACAGGAAGGATCCAACGACTGAGCAACAGCCTCACCGCAGTGGAAACCGCCTTTGGCTGGGCAATACATGGATCCACACAGTTGACTTCCGATACTGTAAGCTGTTCCCAGGTGATAGTGCTCATATCTGCTGCAGACGAACAAGAGCCATCAGTCTTGAGGAGATTCTGGGAGCTTGAAAGTGTGGGAATACTCGAAGAGGCGGACCGAGATCAGTCAGATAATGACATCATGCGACGCTTTGAAGCAAGCATCACCAAGACGAAGGGAAGGTACGAGGTTGGCCTCCCTTGGAAAACAGACGTGCACCTAGAATGCAACCGAGATGTGGCTTGGAAGCGCCTCGAAAGTCTACGAAGGAAGCTATGCAAAAACCCAGACCTGATGCAAAAATATGACCAGGCTATCCGGTTGTACGCAGATAACGGGATGGCCGAGAAAGTTGAACACATAAACGGTTCCGAAGGACGTGTTTATTATATGCCACACCAAGCTGTTCTACGAGAGGGTAGCAGCACGACAAAAATGAGGATCGTGTTCGACGCCTCTTCGCACGAACCGAATTCCAGATCACTGAACGACAACCTTGAAGGCGGTCCGAACCTGAATCCAGACCTGGTGGCCCTACTCCTGAGGTTTAGGCAACATCGGGTAGCACTAATTGCAGACGTCGAGAAGGCCTTCCTTCAGATCGGTGTACACGAGGAGGACCGCGACGCCTTGCGGTTTCTCTGGTATAAAGAGCCGCCTCACCCAAACCAACCTACCCCAGAAGTCGAGGTCTGGCGTATGACAAGGGTAACCTTCGGTACCACATGCAGTCCTTTCCTGTTGGGAGCAACTCTACAGCACCATTACAAAGTTATGGAAAGCGAGTTCCCAGAAACAACAGAAAAACTGAAAAAATCAGTATATGTTGACGACCTCTTGACCGGCACAGGAAGTGAGGAGGCGGCCCAGAAGTTCTACACCGAGGCGACGGAAATATTCGGGGCAGCTGGGATGAAGCTTCATAAGTGGGGGTCCAACAGCGCGGTCCTAAAGAAAATATTGGAGGACAACGGATCCGAAGAGAGAGCCCTTGGACAGCTGACGGGAGTGTTGAAAGTGCTGGGTATAACGTGGAAGTCGAACGAAGACAAACTGTCCTTTACAACAGAAACAGGTGGTCGAGTTTACAAGCCAACGCAGAAACACCAAGCGATTCGTGCTCCAGACCACGGCGCGACTCTACGACCCACTCGGTTTCCTCTCTCCTTTCGTGGTGCGAGCCAAGATCCTGTTTCAAGAGATCTGGAAGCGGAACCTGCGTTGGGATGATGCACTGCCGGGTGAACTGATGGGAGACTGGGACAGCTGGTGCGACGAACTCACTAAACTGGGTCAGATCAACGTGCCCAGGTACTACGACAGCGGACTGAGCGACATCATCATACACAGAGAGTTGCATGTGTTCTCGGACGCCAGCTCTTCTGCCTACGGATCGATTGTTTTCCTCTGTTCAACTGACGACAGCGGAACAAAGAAGGCGACAATATTGCTCGCTAAGTGCCGCGTCGCCCCACTGAAGGAAATTTCCTTGGCGAGACTGGAGCTCATGGCAAGCTTGATCGGATCGAGACTACTGAAGTACGTCAAGACATGCCTCGAAATCCAGGTGGACGAAGTTCACTTTTGGACGGACTCGATGATCACTTTGCACTGGATAAGAGGAGAGGCCTCCAGGTGGAAAATGTTTGTGAAAAACCGAGTACTGGAGATACAAGGAAACTCGGGGGACGCAAAGTGGCACCACTGCCCGGGTAAGGAAAATCCCGCAGATTTGATGACCCGAGGGCTGAAAGTTGATCGACTGCTTTCTGCTTCGCTCTGGTGGACCGGACCGAGTTGGTTACAGCTTCCAGCAACCGAATGGCCCGAAGAAACTGTTGGGGTGCTTTCCCACGACAAGCTCGAGGAGAAAGCTTCGAAAGCTGTAGTCACTTTAGTACCTGCAGACACGTCCATGGAGTTCATCGACATCTCGAGATTCAGTTCGGCAGTGAGACTACACCGAACAACAGCCTGGGTGCTTCGGTTTGTCCATAACCTTCGATCACCAATCAAAAATACTGGATCGCTGAGCGCCGAGGAGATCCAAGCAGCACAAACCATTTGGATAAAGAAGGCACAAGGCTCGGCGTTTGCCTCCGAGATTAGTTGTGCCGCTGGAAACAAGGCAGCGCCGCCTGGGTCAGCCTTGCGAAATTTCCAAACATTCGTCGACCAAGAGGGAGTGCTCCGGATCAAAGGCCGTATCCAATCAGCAAACCTGACTCGTGATGAACGTGAACCCATCGTGCTGCCCAACGAACATCGGTATTCCACCTTGCTGACCATCGAAGCTCACCGACAGATGATGCACGGGGGGCCACGAGACACACTCATGCAGCTTCGCGAGAGGTACTGGATCATCCGCGGAAGACAATTGGTGAAGAAGGTCGTGCACGCTTGCGTTACCTGCCAGAGGTTCAGTGCCACTCCTGCCAGTGCTCCAACGGGACCTTTGCCGGGTACGAGAACCACGCAGGCGGACCCTTTTGAGGTGGTCGGCATAGACTTTGCGGGGCCGATGTACGTGCAAGAAAATGAACTCACGCATAAGGCATACATTGCCTTGTTTACCTGTGCCGTCACGCCGCGGTGCACTTGGAGCTCGTGCCGGACGTCTCGACAAAAAGCTTCTTGCTTGCGTTCCGAAGGTTCGTGTCGCGAAGGGGTTTGTGTCGCATCGTGTACTCGGACAATGCGCTGTCCTTCAAGAGGGCATCCAAAGACTTGGCCGAACTCTGGAAGACGCTCCGACACCCAGAGGTGATAGACCACTTTGCCAACGCGAATATTGAGTGGCGCTATATTGTTGAGCGGGCGCCATGGTGGGGAGGCTTCTACGAGCGACTCGTCCGATCGGTAAAAGTTGGTCTCAGGAAAGTGATCGGTAAGAAATGTTTGGACTCGGAAGAATTACACACAGTTCTTTGCGAGATTGAAGCCGTGGTAAATTCACGGCCCCTCACATTTGTCTACAATGAGATCGACGAGGGCGAGTCGCTCACTCCTGCAAGCTTCCTCACGGGACGAAGGCTGACGGCGCTTCCGGTGGCGGAGAAAAAGACTTCGCTTCGTCACCTGAGGTGCTCCGCCAGCTTTGGAGGCGCAGGAAGGAGCTTCTTAACAGATTTTGGGAGACGTGGCGATCGGAGTATCTGAGAGAGCTCCGATCCGCCTATGAAAGAAAGCAAAGGAAATCCACGCCCCTTGAGGTCGGACAGCTTGTCCTGCTTAAGGAGCAGCTTCCGCGTTTGCTGTGGAAGATGGGCAGGATTGAAGAAGTGTTTTGGGTCGGGATGGAAAGATTCGTTCATGTGTCGTGCGTCTAAACAGGGGATTGTTGCTGAAACGACCGGTACAATTGCTTTATCCAATAGAAGTAACTGAAATTTAGAATGGGTTCGAACCCATTCGGTGGGGAGTGTGTTGCAACTAACGTCGGATAAACCTCTGTTGGCGTTAGACGAACAGGGAGTAGAAGCAGAAAAGAAAGAAGTCTGCTAAGCTGCCCCGGCACGTGCGTACGGAAAAAACGAAAAAGAAAAGAAGAACGACGACGAGGAACGTGAACGATTGAACGTTTTGGCCTTGCAAGCTTTCGAATGTCGATGTATTATTCTCAGTGGTGTAAATAGTAAAGTGTTGCTCGTTGTGTGGAAATGGAATGATTACTGTGACGGCCCGCAGCGACTGCAACAACGTTAACACAAACGCACAATGTGTGCGTTTGCTCCTATACGCAACTCTCTAATACATTTATGTGTTTTACGCATCTTTCTTTCGCCGTATGCTCGAAATAATTTTGGCAATATGATTAGCGATACTTTTTTCTAAATAATACTTCAATTTATTGTTGCAAACACGAAAAAAAAAAGAAAAACCTTCATCCTCGTTATGCACAGTTATAGAGCTATCTCATATATGGCCCCAGTGAATCGGTGTGTTCTCTCACATAGCTTTGCTTGGAGATTTGTGGTTGTCCTTTGTCCCCCTTGTTCCCCTTCTCCAGGGATTATTTTCGTCGTGTTCTCTCGACGTATGGGATTATAGAAGTGGCACAACGCACTAGCGCACACTCAACTTCAGGAAAGGTGCGACGTATTCGTGGTGGAGAGGGGGAATAAGTGTGTGTGTGTGGCGGGGGGGGGGGAGGCACGTTACCTATGATGCACCCTCGTTCATATTTGCCAGTGAACTCCCGATATATCCTCGCACAGTGCGCCTTTGCGAACGGACTCATTTGTACAAGGGGGTTGAATCATTGTCAGCGCGCTCAGCGTGCCGGTCGCGATTCAATCCGACTGCAATCCTTTGACCATATAGCGCGGAGATTGTCATCGGTGTGGTATTCCCGCTGAGTGTTCATTGTACACGCAAAGTGTTACACCTAGCTGTGCTACCCTAGTCCCGCGTCGAGATCGCAAACTAGAACACCCCAGAAGCTAAGACCTATCCCATGACATCATAGCGCAACGGCTTCAAGGCGGCTTCAATCGGTCGCCGTGATTGAATGTATCTAATGTTCTGCAGAAAAGCAAACTCGCTTACCCTTTTAGATTGTACTGCGGATTGTGTCGATCCGCAGCGCAACATGCCGTGCGATGGCCAGAAAGGAAGAGTGAACTGGCCGCTTGTTGCACGTCCAGGAAAAGAAACCCCAGTTTTATTACGTCACGTCCTTTTATAAATCAGCCTACAAACGTCACAAAACGATAGTACTAGACGTGTAGCCGTTTCATGCTGTCCAGGGGGGATGCAGGTGTTTCCGAAAGGTGTGTCAAGGGGGGGGGGGAGGGGGGAGTCAGCATATTAGAAGTTTGAGAGAGCACTCCAACCCCACCCCCTTTCCTTTTCCCGTCCCAATATTTCCCAGATGCGAAATACAAAGCGGGGGATTTGGACCCCCCCCCCTCCCTCTGAGTCCTCCGCTGATGCAGTCGCATACTGATGGATACTACACTGATGCCACAGATCGCAGTGAATTGCTCTCCATGTGCCTCTAGCAAAGTAACGCGCGAGTAATTTTACAGCGTCTATTACCCCGAATGTATACGTAATCCGTTATTGCGATAAAGCTGACTCTAACGCGTCGTCAGAACGGCCTTATTTCCAACACGTTAGGTGCACACCTGGCATATATACACACATAGGCGGCTCTTCTGCCACCAAACGAACGTGTTTTCCTATAAAAGCACACACAGGAAAAAAACGGTGTCCATCCAACGCGTCGTTAGACAAAGCGCGCCGGCGAGAAAAGAGAGACAAGAGATCCGTGTGGCGGCAGTTTGTTATGCTAAAAACCGAGCGTAGCCCGCGAACACAATGACGTGTCCAGCCGACAATTCGCCACCCTCCAGTCGGCGCCCTTTCTCATGCAAACGCAGCCGGCCGTGATGGCGGTCCTTCTTAGCATATACGACGCGGCGGCTGTCCGGCGACGAGACTGCCTTCGGCTCTGCTGCTGCTCGGGGATGGGAACGAACGTGCAGGCACGGAAACAAAAGGCCGCCTGTAAACGGCATTTCTTTGCTCGGAATAGAGCCGCCTTCCTCCTCCGGAGAGTGTCAACTCGCTTTGTGTGGACGAGCGGCGGCGCGCTGTGATTCCCTCGTTTCGGGCTGTCTGTCCGGAGATGGTTGGCAGACTGACAGTCGGGATGTTTCCGGTAACTTTTGTTTTCTTTTTTCCCTTTTGTGTGTGTGTGTTTTGTTCATTACGAGAACGCGTTTTGTTTTGGTAACAAGCGCGCATCTGACGACGTCCCGCCTCGGAACATGCGCAGATCCGCTACGTATTCACAGTTTTGTTCTTGACCACTTTTTGAGCGCTTAATATTTTTTGAGCGCTTAACGGGCCGCCGAAATGGAAAAAAGGTGGAGGGGTAGACAGGGGTGAGAGGAGAGCCACGTGACTGGCTCTCCGCTGCGGCGAGACGCCGAAATACACTTCTCCCGAGCGAACAAGTGTGTTTCGGGTCCTCGCCACTGCAAAAGCTGTGCGCTGACGTCCAGGTTCCCCGAGAAATGGCTTTTTGATAGCTCTGTGCTACCAGATCCTCGCGCTCCAAATCTGCGACCGGGCATTCTGTGTCTCAGTCGTCGAACTGCCAGGCTTTGGGAGTATAGAGGAGGCTGTGCCTTAACACCTACGCGAAACGTGCCGAGTCCCTGGGCCGTTGGAGCATTCGCGGCGTCTCGTATATACCGCGGGAGAGAGCTACTTACTGCACATGCTCAGAACGCCTTTCACAGCCCAGGAGACAAAGGTGGCAGTTCACGGAAGCCGAACGTAGGCGTGTAGTTGGTCTTACGAAAGCATCTGTTTTTGTGCACCACATTTTCGTACATAAACTTGATTACTATGGTATTCGAGGACTTTTATTGTTACTTCTTTTATGATGCGGGTTGGGTTTAAGATGTATACCGTACGTCGAAGAATCATAATTTTTTTTAATTGAAACAAAATTTTGACGAGAAGTAAAGGAAAAAACATGTCTGACTTACTTGAGATGGTTCAAATTACTACACGTGTATGCGGATATCGGCCATCTTAGATATGATGTATCTCGGGGAAGCGCCGCTTTCCACTTTTCTCCGATTTTATTTGCGATAGACAACGTTGAAAACCGATTTTCGCGCTTGGAGCTACCGAAGCAAACACACATTTTAAGGAAGGCGGCACAATATCGAGTGGAGAAAGCCAGTGTAGGAACGTGTAATAGGGCGTTCTAGGCCTAACCACTGGAAAGGCGACTGTTCCAGCGCGATCGGTGCTCCTTTCACGTGTGTCTGCAGCGCTTCGAAAAAGAAGGTCGGGGTGTTTTCAGAGAAGTTCAACACATCATGTCCAATAACCAATTTTAATTTTGACGAAAAAGTTTTTTTTGTTGACTCAATACTCATGAAAACAAAACCGACCTTTAATCTACAAAAAAAACAAGAAAAAAAAAACAGTCTTTTTGGAAAAAAATGTTTGAAGCACACTCTCCGTCCGAAGCGCTTTCTATTGATTGCTCGAAGTTCACATTTCGGGCACATCCCCCAATACAACTGCTGCGTGTATTGGCCCCAAAATATTTACTAACAATATAGGCATAGGAATGATTGACCCCATGTATTTAATATGGAGTTAACAACGTCTTTAGTTTGCGAACAAAAATGGCAAAACACGGTTGTTTGTGCAATAGTGGCGAAATTTCATTGTTTGTTTTTTCACATCTACAAACGCTGGGACTTTCAAACTTTGCGCGCATGTTGCCGTGCATTATGTTGATCTTCGCAGTAAACATTTTTGTCTTATTTAGTGGACCGAATATACGAGAAATGCTGATTTTACACAATACGGATTACTTCGAAAATCAATTTTAAGAAAAGGCTATCTTCGATTCTCTTAAGTTCTTTCAATTTAAGCTCAACGATATATACCAACAAAATCTTCAAAGACATGTTACCTTATGATCGTTTCTTTTATCATATAAAGCGAGAAACCTGGCCAAATTGAACCTACCGCAATGTCGTACATACACGTTAATGTCGAGTTCGTTATTTTTACAGGGCGTAAATATGCTCGGGGTTAGACAGAAAGAAACAAAATGGCAACACGAGGGCGGACGGTGTTTTTGAAGCTATAATTCTTAGTTCGTTCTTGCACTGGAGCCGTAGAAACTGCGCACGGGACGGAGCGCTGGAGAGGCGCTATCATATCGCATGATTTGCGGCTTGCTACGACTCTACATGGAAGTTTGACTCATGACCCAAAGGAGTAACTTCTGCGTGCCGGGGACATCCAACACCATTCGAAAGCACCGGCTACTTGGCAGATTAAACATCTCAGCTCCCCCACAGGAGTCTCGTCGAAGAGCAGGAAGTAGGTGACGAGAGGGACGCAAAATTTGCCCCGCAGATTTGTAACCAATGAACATTTATCAGTTTAATAAATTATATTTCTCTTATAAAAACACCTCAGTTCATACAGGAAACGCCAGAGCTGGTTGAGCCTCCACGCGGAAATAGAGCCGCTGCCACGGTGAACCGCCAAACGTCAGAGAAAAAAAGAGAGCTTTCGTTTTTCGAGAGTGACATCAAAAACAACGTTCGCTTTCATCGGTTTTTTTCTTAACCAACCGGCGACTCATCCTGAGCTACGTCTGTGAGTAACACGTTTGCAGGTCCGGTCTAAGGGCGCCGCCATCTTAGTTCTGTTGGGGTGCGCTTGGGCTCGGCCGTGATCGGATTACGACGCGTCCAAGCGCACCCCAATGGAGCAAGATGGCGGCGCCCTGAAGCCAGACTTGCAAACGTGTTTCGCCGACTCTTGCCCCCAGCCACTTGGTAGACATATCCGGTATGGGCAACGAAAAAATAATAAACCATTTCACCCTATATATAGTAAAAAAATAAAGGGGTAACAAAACGAGAATGACTGACAGTTACGCTTATATATCCTAAATGTGTTCTGTCGGCGAGGCGTCGACAAAACAATGCTTTCGCACATACTAGAAGTGTCGATATTTCAAGATGGCGACGCCCTTGTGAAACGGGTACGTAAACCTTTTTTCTTGTAGTGTCGTTACCAGCCACCTAATAGGCGTATTAGGTATGGGCGACGAAAAAATAATAAAACGTTTCAATCTGTAAATTGTTAAAAAATAAAGGGGAGGCAAACCGATAATGTATGATGGTTACGCTTATATCCTAAATGCCTTCTATTGGCGTGGCGACGGCAAAACATTGTTTTCGCCCATACACGGAGTGACGAGAATTCAAGATGGCGGGGCCCTTGTGAAAAGGGACTGTACATGCTTCTATACAGCGTTCACCCTTAAAGGGGGTGGAGCAGTTCTATAATTTTGGTACCTTGCGCAAATATGCCTAAAATTAATTCCGGACGTTTATAACCTATACGACACGCGTTAGATTTTTCCTATTCGCGCAGTGGTGGCCATAAAAAAAGTAAATCAAACAAGCAGCATTCTCCTTCCTGAACTCGCAGCCAAAACATGCAGCCGATTATATGCCGCCAACGTACATCATAGCCACACGCAAGGGGTTGACAACGCACACACAGTATACACGCGCTGAGTTCCAGGCATTGCTAGGGTTTGGTTATTGTCGTCACTGTGGCGATAGCACGTGTGCCACTACCCGAATGCTCGTCGAATTATTAATCATCACGAGCCCATATCAAGTGTTCACGCAATGTCCAGTTTATGATCTGCATCCAAATATCGTCACTCGGAGTACTGTAGCAACACGGCGAACTCGGAGCTACGTTATCATTGGCGTAGCAAGGATTGTTTTCGAAGGGGGGCGGGGGCTCAAATGCATGTTCATTCAGTTCTGCGAGGGAGAGATGCAAGATAAAGGCTCTCTTTATTCTCGAATGTATACACCACAACGTTCTTGGTCGGTGAGGTTGGTCGGTGGTTGGTCGGTGAACATACACACGCAATATCGTTGCACCGCTCCTTTAGAGGGCCCCTGTTAAAAAAACTTAATTTTATGCGAACTTTTTTTTTAATCAATATTGACGGAGCGAGGCTTCATTTTGTCGGTAGTTACCTCCTCTCCACTTGTTTTCTCTCTCGGAATTTCGGGCGCGTGGAGGAGAGGTGGATCGGCTTCTCCTTGACGTTGAGCTGGAGAGAGCGTATGACCGTCTCGTTGAGGTGGAAAGTGTGTATGACCATTTCGTGACGCCATGGTTTTTGCACGAAGAATTTAAAATAAATCTCGCGCCATCAATATTGCTCAAAAAATTCTTTTTCGCGTGAAATTAATTTTTTGACGCGCGTGTCCCAAGCAAATTGTTTAAAAAACACTTTTTTATTATTGTTAAGCGCACTTTAAGGTGTGAGTGTGGTATGAGTTACGCACTCGCTGACCTAATCAACCAGATTTTTGTTTTCATCACCCGATTCCGTTTTTCTGCGTGGGTATGAGGAGCGAGTATGATCACATGGCGAAAGACGGAGGTATCCACGAGCACGTTGGCTTCCACCACACTGTCAGCTTAGGAGTGAACGTAGTACGTAGCGCTCCCTGCGTTCCATTGGCAGAGTCAGACATGTTCGTGTTTTCCGACCCACCGTAACGCCGGCTCCAATCATTCCGCGGAGGCGCAGTCAGTTCTGAGGCGCCATTTTATGTTACCGCCTTGCAAAAAATAGCCATGTCAAAAAGCACTCTTTTTTTTTTTTTATTACAGCGAAGTTGTTTAGGTTAGGTTTCTGAGGATTTTTCGTGTGCGTTAACAAAATTTCATTTTTTCGCTAAATTTAGTGGAAATATATTTCCACCAAATTTAGCGGAAAAATGTCTCCACGAAATTTGGCGGGGAAAATTTTCCGCTAAATTTGTTAAAAATTTTCATGCTGAATTTGGCGAGGAAATGTCCCAGCTAAATTTAGTGGGGGCAATTTTCCCGCTAAAATTAGCTGGAAGGAGGAGGAGAAGAAAGCGCACCGCCTCTTTTGTCGTCGTTCCAAACGCTTGCGTACCCAGTTTCCCTTTCCCTTCCGCCGGTGGCGGTCCTGTTGCGCGTGTCTCGTTTCCTCCGGCTCCTCGGGGCGGCGATAGTCCTCGACATTGTATGCGTACCTTTCGTCACGATGAACACCGCTTAAGACAATACAGGCGTGATCTAGAGGAATAAAAAGCGCGAAAACACGGACGAAGAGACAGTAATTGGGGTTGTGTGGATATTTATACAGCGAGTCGTTGGTCAGCCATTTCAAAGTTGCGACGAGTCACTCGCTGTAGATGAGCAATTTAGCCAGTGCAGTATAACCACTAGCCTGGGGTCTTTAACGTGCACCACGCAGTAGTGACGCGACCGCACGCCGGTACGATCGCTCATCCAGATCCCGAAACGGGCGGGGCTAGGGCCCTAAGAGACACATATATTACGGACCGCAGCGGAACGGGCTCAGCTGATTTAATCAAGGCAAAACCACCCACCACACCTGCAGGAACACTCTTTTCCATCATGCCTCATGACCCTGGTTCAAGGGAGGCAAAAAAACACGTTCGGACTTCTATTTTCTTTTTTGGAAAGGGGGTATTTTTTCAAAAAAAAAATTTAACGAAATACATTTATCCCGATTGTATCGCGATACAAAGAAACATTCCGAATTTATTTCGATACAGGAGTGCAGATACTGAGTGAAAAAAATGTATCGCATTACAGAAATACAGATACGAAATGTATTTCTGAAACTACTGAAATCGCTGAGTACATTTGTATCGTGATACTGCCCAGTCCTTGCCTAGGAGGCAAGTCGCAAGTGACGCGCCCGGCTAAAAGGAACTCGCTCGGCCGTTCACTGGCGAGGAGACTGGCCCGGTTCCTATCCCCGACCCTGAGTGGCTGCTACCTTTGCTGGCCGAGACGACAGTGAACCAGGGGCTGCAGAGAGAGCCAAAGGGACATCTCTGTTCAGGCACCTCTTACGTCCAGTCTGGAGCGCCAGACTCGGCACGGCGGCCGGACGGTGAGATGGCCACTGTCGGCAAGCGAACTTTGGAAAGTAACCTTGACCACCGTTACAGCCTTCGGTCTAGGTGGGTAGTCTTTGCTTTTCCAAAACCAGTTGCCATTTATCCAGAAAGCCCGCTCGGTCAACGTTGCCAGGAAGAGCCAGTGGTACCGGCTCGGTGGACCGCCCCATTTAGCGGGCCCGGTCTTCCCGAATGCAAGCACCAGCGTCTCCCCAGAGCCCAGCGCGCTCACCCGAAACCCTGGAGACCTGGGTCACGAGGTGGTTGTGGCCATGGAGCTGGCCGCACCTCGACCGGCGCCACCCCTGGCGCACCATGCACCGGTTCACTTTCCGGAAACGCCACTTCCCGTATCCCGCTCGCTACACGCCCTCGGCGACTGCGGACGCCTCGAAGTGCGCTTCCTTAAAACGTTGGCCCTTGCTGCCAACAAGGAAGCTTGGCCCAGCCATACTTCTGCGAGGGGGCCGTTTTAACCCCTTCCCACCCGCTGGCCTGGTCCGCGTTCCCGTCTGCGAACTGCCGGCCAGGTTTGTCGCCCCTGATCCCGGAGCCGGCGATATCCTGTGCAATGCTCCACCGACGCGCACCCTACCGTTCGGCTGTAGCGGCTCCGCCGTCTCCTCTAACCAGCAACGGCGGCAGATGCTGTGATGGCCGAGCTGGAGGCTTTCCTCTCCGGAGGTCCGGCGGCACACCATCATCTCCAGACCCTTGAAGGCCAAGCCTTGAAAAGGTGAACAGAAAAATCTTTAATTTTTCTCCTCGTGCCCGGTGCCGAAACCACATATTTTCCGCCGGCAGGAACACTTATTGACTCCTCCTGGCGTTTCCAGTGACATAGCTGACATTCGCCACCAGTCTAGAACCGCTTGGCCTCCGCCACGCAAAGAGCCCAGGGTTGCATGTCCCGCTTGCCTAAGGGCAAACATCCGTTGAGGTTGGGGCGTTACGGTACCCGCGAAGCACGAATTTCTCTGCGCAGGCAAGGCGCCGTAGTGGAACGTTTGCCATATATTGGCATGAGATTCTCCGCGAAGCGAGAAGGGGCGGAAGAAAAGGGAGCCCTGGCTGGCGTATATGGGAGAGAGCAGGCGGAGGTCTGGACATTCTTGATTTGGGGAGTCTTCATTTGAGAGCCTTCATTTTGAGCGTCTTGATTTGACAGGCTTCAGTTAGGCGTCCTTGAAGTGACAAGGCCTCATGGGGTCTTTATCGGGAAGCTTCATCCGAGGGTCCTCAGTAGAGGGATTTTAGACTCATGGGTAGTCTTTGCACGATATCATCCTTGCACCATACTTGGTACAAAAATTTAATGTGCCTAAATGTCTGGGCAAAAAATAATTTCCACGTAGTCGTTTTGGTTTCCTGATTACAAAAAAATACTTAGAAGCTAAATTATAACTAAATTATAATTTTGCAAATATAAGATCTTTATAAGAAGATAAAGTTTCATTATATTAAAGAAGATATTAAAAAGGTGTCTCCGACCTGCATCTGTCCTTAAATCATATTTAAGTCACTTCTATCAATGCGTTAATATTTCTGGATTTTTCTTCAGATAGGAAGCGCATCATTTTTAGGTGCTCGGCAGGGAAGTATTTTATAGACACCTTTTATTTTTAACCTTTACGATTAATGTGTCGCTGTGATTATACACCCTATTGTAGAATTTATTATCTATACAACCACATCAGAATATTTCTTTCCATGCCAACAGCGTTGAACCATGTTAACGCAGCCAATTGTAACTTTGCCAAGTTTAGGGGCTTGGGCCAGAGTTGAGCATAAGCATTTTTTTTTTTTTAAATAAAGGCCTGTTGGGCAAGGCGGCTGCGCGCATGTCACGATGCTGAAACAGTGTCCGCTCTTAATTCAGGTACTCGCCTGTGTGGGACCACTGGCAAACGTCAGCAAACAAGCCAGTCACGGAACGACTGAGTGGGATATTCTATCTCCATCAGGGAAAATCGAGCAACCACACCCGGATTGAATCAAGGTGGCAGGACCGGTCTAACGCAGAATGATTGGCACCTGCAGGCCGTCTGCTGGCGCAACGTCTCCATCGATTCGGGACGTCACCGGAATCGCCACCCCCGCACCAGCCTGTATAAAGGCCCATACGAACTTGTGGTGTTTCAACGCGTTTAGCGTGCGTTGGAGCGTCTCCTGCGGTCAGGATCGGTCGTTTTGCACGGTGCTGACGCAGCGCCGTGGCAACAGCAGCGCTCGGTAGCGTGACGCAAGGAGTAGCGATCTCAGCTTAACTTTCTGAAGCGTTGCGGATGCGTTCGACCAATCAGAAGCCGAGAGACCGGTGCAGGTCAGGGGCATGCGCAAGAACTTTGCCGTGAGCAATTTTGGTCGACGAGACGAAGTGCCCACCGGTTTTTCATTTCGTTCGGTTCCCGCAGATCGCAGTTTGCAGCAGGCGAGCATGGCCAGCATGTGCGCCGACGATCGGTGGCAGCGTGTACGGGTCAGGAGGCAGCGAAGTAAGGGGAGCCATCAGGGAGAAGCAGAGAGCTGAAGCAGATATCGCACCCACTCTTAGCAGGGATGTCGCCGACGCAGTAGGATCACGCAAGTACAGCGCGATTGGATTCGCTGCCCGCCCGTGCCACATACCACGAACAGACTCGAGGAACAAATTCTTCAGTCACTCACTTTCGTGCGCTGAGGAGATCCTCGGTGAAGACTGAAGAGCCGTCACCATTCCCGTGCTACCGCGGGGCGCCGCCACGTTTGTTTGGGTTGCTCAACAAGCTCCATTGCTATTAATTAAGCGAATGAGCCGATAAAAACTTCTATTGCTTGTTGACTGCGGTCGACTTTGCGTGTTGCAACACAACTGTGCGTAGCAACCTTTGCGCGTACGCGCTGCTCTCACTTACCGCAACGCCTTTCCGCTACTGAACCAACACCGTGTCCAACCGTGGATGATGCGTATGGCCCTTCGTGAAAGCTGCCCTGCTTCCACCGACTTCATCGATGGGCGGGGCGGCGACACGCATGCCACAATGCTGAAACAGTCGTCTGTTCTTTCATTCGGTGTGATACGCGCCTTCTTGAGTTGGGCAGAGAGTAACGCTGTGTGCCTTGTGCTGCATGTTCCAACCTAAAAGTATCTAGATCTTCTGCTGGCGGATGTCGTACTGTTGGTAATGCCAAAGCATTAACAATGTCCCATGGAGCTGAACCTGACGTCATCAGCTTTGAGAATCACGCCAGACGTTGGCCCTAACGGCACCTAAAATCCCCTTTCCCATGATGAAAACTCCGATGTCTGGCGGATCGTAGCTCCCATTGGCGACACGCGCACGTCATCAAGGAACCGGGCTCACATTGGCTCTTTCGTGCGGCGATAGTTCCGAAAAAGGCACCAGAGAAGCCCAGTGTATCGGCGGCACTGCGCTCGCAGCGGCACACCGCTCGGCGGTAAGAGCGGTAACTTTCAGCAGTACGGTGCGGGCCTGACGGCAGAGCCCGCCCGGGCTAAACTGCGGAGCGGGCCAGCTTCGCCTGAGCTCGCGCGGCGCGGCCACTTCACGAGAGCGCGCGCTCGGCTGCTCACCGGCAAAACGCGGCCGTTCGACGGCCGCTACGCCTCAGACAAACCAAGAAAGCGGAAGAACGATATTCACGCTTTTGCTTTTGCAACTCGTAAGAAGCTGCTAAGGTGTCCTCGGACTTTTTATTGGTGAATTTCTCTCGCTGTGTGGAGATGTTGGAAAGTAACCCTGAACTGCACGCCGAAACGAAAGAACTCATCGAAGGGTCAGAAAACGAATTTAAGTGAAACGCTCAAATTAAGAAAAGGCTAAAAAGACCTGTACGCAAATTATCGTCATTTGAAAACTAACTGCCTTTAATTGAATCCTAAGGTCGACTGTTCAAACGAGACCTGCTGAGCAGATTTCGAAAACTAAATGCAAAGTAAGCAAGCTGACGAAGCTTTCGTCTCTAGCCCGAAGGTGTGATGGCTTGAAAAACCATTCACTGGCGTAACTTGACGATGCATGGGATCAAGAAAGATCAAAATGAGATTTTCCCAAGGTCTGCATGTAGTACTGTAGCCAACTCGATTTTCAAAGCTAAGCTAGGCGTTTCGGTCAGTGGTATCGAGATGCCAGAATTTTTGAAGCTGCTCGACTGCAGGGAAAAGGCGCTCAATTTTAGCGCAATATAGCGTTTAGGCGCTCGTGTCGCGGGAAATCCGGCGTCGGCGTCGGCGTTGGTGGGAACAAAAATCTCATATATGTCACAACGCGCAGCAACGTATGTCACACGTGACGTCACACGTGGCTGCGTACGTGTTGTGTATTATGTAATTTCCACAAATACAGCTAGAAGAAGTCCCGCCAAGTTTAGAGGGAAATTCTTCCGCCAAGTTTATGAAGTTTTTCCTCACCGGAACTTAGCGGGATAATTTCATGCCAAATCATGGAAGTAAATTTTCCCGCCAAATTTAGGGGATCGATAGTCGTGACGTCGTACAGCACTACGTGACGTCATTTGACCTGTGGCGTTACCGACTGGAGCCACGCACACAAGCTTGTGTGCACGGCTTCGAAACCAGCACGTGTTTATATATGAGAAGGCTTTGCGAACGGGACCCGATAACGCTATCGCGTTCCTCTCTTAAAGGCGAAGCCTGAGAGTCACCCAACGTTGTTTTAGTAATGCAGGCATAAATCCGAGAGACTCCAAAAATCGATACTTTGAATGATTACCTGCTCGCCACGTTCCAGGCACCGCTTGCGAAATTGTGGAGGTAGTTGAGCAGAAGA
Source organism: Ixodes ricinus (assembly GCA_037355805.1). Lineage (NCBI taxonomy): Eukaryota > Metazoa > Arthropoda > Arachnida > Ixodida > Ixodidae > Ixodes > Ixodes ricinus. The sequence continues at coordinate 25,142 of JAZHYW010003497.1, forward strand.
CATCAATGTGTGGAGTAGTTGAGCAGAAGACATCAATGTAAAACTCAGCTTTGATAAATTCAACTCAGTGGATGACAGGGTACATCGCTCCAAAGAAGCTGAAGCCTGCGTCCTTTAGCTCAGAAGCTAAAGATCAGCGGGACAACAAACAAAGTCTCAACTTTTGATCTTTGTGTTTCGTGTTAGTCCTTCGTCGTTTCCCCTAGTCTCGGGCTTTTTGTCTTAAATTAGGACAAAACATAATAGTACAAACATAACATAACATAATAGTACGTACAACCTCGGTTTTCTGCAGTGAAAATAATCCTCTTAGCACTCTCCCTCCCCAAAGCTAAGGGAGGAGCTACGTTGGGGCAAGGTAAAAAGTGTAAAGGATATAGGGAAAGAAAGAGGCGGACAAAATGGAAAGCCTAAGTGTACGTCGGCCTTTAAGACACAAATTACGACAGGCAGCTCCTGATACTAAATTACTGGCATATAAAACGTTTGTGCACCCTTCTTGGAATATCCAAGTGTAATTTCGGATCCATATATGAGCAAACGAACATCAATAGGCTAGAAATAGTACATATGAGAAAAGAGGTTAGATTTATTCTTCGGACAATATAATAGGGTACCTACAGCTACTGGTTTGCATTATAAAGCACATCTACCAGCCATTAGCTACCTGGAAATACTATTAATAAACCAAAGTTACAGTACGAGATAATTCACGGCATGATCAATCGTGAAAAGATTGTGTCATTTCCTGACCAAGTTACAATACACTTCAAGTATCCAACATCGGTTTTATATTTTAGGACCATTGCCACGTAATAATGGCGTTCCTGTATTCTGCTTTTTTCCTCGAACCTTCAAAGATTGGAATAACCTTCCCACTGAAATATTAAACTCCAATTTTTTAGCATACTCCAGCCTTAAGCTGCAAGAAAGCGCCCGAGACAACGAGGGAAAACTAAATTTATTTTGTTTGTATCTTTTTGTTTGTATTTGCTTTTCCCTCACCACGTTTCTTCCATACATTTGTGGGATCTAGGAGAGAAGTTGTCAGAAACCAACTCATCACAGCCATTTCGTCATGGTGGAACTTGTCGCTAACTCGCGACATCTAGTCGTAGGTCATCTCGTGTGGCGGGGAACTCGTAACGGTGCGGGGGAAACAATGCGTAGTGGTGGAAAACCATGGACATTTATTTGGCGCGGGATTCCCAATCCAAGGGTTCAATTGCGAAGTTTATAATAGGTCACATCTTGTTTTTTCTACTTGTTACCAAATAATAACAAATAGAAAAACGAATGAGATTGATATTGAACTCCAGAATTTCAAGCCAATAGGGTCTGCATGGCTGATACAGCACATCAGATGTGGCCACATCCTTCAGGTATGAGCGTAGAATATAATGCGCACAAAGCAGAATTAATTTGTAACATTACGGAAAACTATAAACACGAGTAAATCACAACTTTTTATTTCGGAAATGTTACAGAAGGTTTGCACCGGGAAGGAGATGTCCCGGAGTTGACCTGCAGGGGAGTACATTGCGTGCGATGCATTTTGCTTTCAGTGTCGAGAGCGGCCGAGCTGCGTCGTGATCATACAAGATTCGTGAGATATGCTCATCGAGGGCCCGGTACTTTCGCTGCCATTTCGGACGGAGGCTGACCAGTGTCCAGCTGCGCGATCTTCTATTTCTTGAAAGGACTGCTCTCTGCAGGCGTCCGAAGATCGACCATAGGTTGGGCCTGCTGCAGTTGAATGTCTGTCTGAAAGAGTCAAAGTGGTTGGCGGCTAAAACTCAACAAATGAAAAACGGTTGATCAGTGTATAGCAATGCCACAAACCTGGGAGCTGCGGTGCATAAGCTTCGGCGGTGTTGTTTGTGCGTGGAAGGCCTTCCAGGACGATGCGTGAACAGACCAGACACTTGTCAGGAACACAGCACACAACAAGCCGTTCCGTCGACGACGTCAGATGTACGTGTCTTGACTCTTCGAAGTGGAGAGCAAGGGGCATCGCGTCCATTGAAAACAACGCTGTGAGGTCCTCGAATGCGTCTGGAACCTCTGCAGGTGGCAGAAATGCCAAGGTATGCAGCATCCTCACCTGGGATTGCGTACGAATTTTTATATCTTCATTAGTATAGTAATTATATCAAGCAGTCGAATGTTCGAACTTACCAAAACCGCAAAATCTTCGTCTGTTCCGTAGCGTGTCTGGAAGCCAAGCTTGCACAGTTTGCGGTACACGGCCTGTCGTAGTCGCAAGACGCACCCTTGAACCCGCATATGAGGGGAAAACTTGCCAGTGGCAATGATAGCGGCGGACTCAAAGTCACAGTACACCAGCTCCCCCGCAGGCTGTGTCAGGAGACTTGAAATTACTCAAAAAGCCTGGAGAAGTGTCGGCCGTTTTAATCAACCACATGATTATACCAAGTTACAATTTCAAACTTAGTGCCAGTGCAAATCATACCTTTGATGGGTCTCTTCGGTCTTGTTTGGCACGAGAGCGTACACCAAGGGAATAATTGCATCATTGTACATTCCATGCACGGTATACACTTGAAACAAAAATGGATGGCGTAACTTTAAACGTTCCGTCCATAAACCAACCTTTGGACCTCGACAGACAATCAAGGTTACGTTGAGTGGCAAAAACTAAGTTGCGGTTGTGGTCGTTAAATCTACTGTCCTGGGCGACAAAGGCTTCTTGCTTAAGAGAAACCTGCAAACAGAAAACCAATTAATGCTTGCACTTTGAGTGAAGACAAAGGGGAAATTAGCACGGTGCGTTTTAAGACTTAAATGTGAATACAAATTTCTTTACCGTGTATTCGCCAGGAAGGACGAGACCCTCGCGAGTTGCAGGAACAGAGTATGGGTTGCAACTCTGCTGCCGCTGTTTCCTTATGGGTCGGCGCATCGTGCTTGTGGGTGGCATTTGCGAAGCCATGTACTCGCTCGCACTAGCTGCCGCATCGAGCAGGATCTGCTGGGGTCCTTGAGTTCCTTCGACTTCAAGTAATAAAAACAGTAAATGATTATATCAAATTTATGCTGTTAAAACGTGGCTGATAGCAAAGAATCAAAAACAAAGTGACTTTCTAGCTTCTTCTTTTTTTTTTTTTTCATCGTATTCTGGTTTTTTAGAAGATTGATGGTGGACGGATCTCCGAGGCGAGAGTGCTGTCCTGTTCTCCGAGTGACACGACGACACGGGAAATCATCTTGTCGGTGGTGATTTCAGCCTTGCAGCCTTTTTTTTATTTCTGCAGATGCAGTACAAAGTCTCGGAGTCTTCTAGACTACAAGTATATGAATGGCCTTCGTACAGCAGCATAGTTGCTCCTCTCTGGGTATTCGTTAGCTTCATCGTACAATTTGCCGGTGTTCAGCGTGGAGCTTAACACATCTGTTGCTCTATTGTATATATGCTTCAAGCCAGCGTTCTACCAAGTGCGCATTTCAGTTTCCCGATTTGAACCGGTAAACCGGTAAAGAAATTTAAAAAGAAAGCATTTCTTAAAATGGAAAGAATAAGAACACTGACGGTTCACGCGAAAGAGTGCTTCGGATGCACCCCTGACTTTGCCGGCACGAAGGTAAATGGGGGACACCAAGACCGCTCTGGCACGCCAAATCATCGAGTCCTCATCGAGAGCGCAAAAAAGAGCGTCACATCGGTATGCTTAAAAGAAATCAAAGGGTTTTGTAATTATATAAAAACTTTTAGATCGTCTTCATTTGGCTTCCAGGATCACGAACATTGAAATGATATTTTTTTTTTAACTTGGTGCACGGAGGCTGCGGAACACCATTTTCAAAGTACCGCTGAAGGCCCTCCTTCCCGGAGCGTAACATCAGCAAAAGGTGTTTCCTGAATCTCCACTCTCTTCGCATCTTCAGCGCCTAACAAGCTATGCACGCTCGCTCTTGATATTTTCAAAAAAGGTAAAAAAGACGTCACGACTGGCGTCAGTGCGGGGGAATATACATGGCAAGCTTGCAATCGCACGCGCTACCCACACGCGCGACTCCATCTTGGTGGCCGAGAGACATTTTATAACCTAACGACTGGTCGGAGGTTTTTCGTGTTTTCTCGCGTTTAGTTTTATTTTCCAGGAAAACGAACATGATGTTCAAGTTCACGGGATAATAATACTCTAAAATTCACCCCTAACTCGTTTTTTTTTTTTTTTTCAAGAACCTTTTCAGTTTCCTACAAGACGTGAAGTGAAAGTTCTCATGTCTGAACTGGAAAGAACGTGGAACTCCCCGTAGAAATTGGACACGCTCGGATCCCTGTAGAAATTGGACAGTCATGGATAAGCCGTCCTGCCCCCGATCACGCCCTCTACCTTTCCCGGTTTCCCTCGCTCATTTCCTTCCTCTTTAATACCACCCGCTTATTCCCTTATCAGTGTGATCTAGAGCACAGCGCGATCTTTTGTTTCCATAATCAGACGTCGTTGCTAAATGAAATAGTGTTGTTTCGTCCTCGTCCTTTGTGTTTTGTTCATTCAATTTTAAGCACCTACATTTCAACACGCTCGACGTAACCAGAATGGCAATAATGATCCCTGGAGAACGGGAACGAGGGGGACAAAGGAGAACACAAATCTCCAAACACAATGCAATTTATATTCTTAATGCAATTTATATTATTTTCCATTTTGAACTTGTATTTCTTTTTTGTGCTTTGATTTTTATGCACCATTCCTACCACGGTCCTGAACAAAAACCAGTGGTGTAAATAAATTAAATAAACACATTGTCGCTTAAGAATTAAGCAAATTTTTGTCAACGAATATACATAATTCTACTTAAATCCAATAGAGGTTAATATTCTTAAAACACTCGGCGTTGTATTTTTGGAAGTAGGTCGTGGGACAGTCATGTAAATTATCTCGTCTCAAAATTGTCACGTGTAGCGGTTTTGACATACACTCTTCCAACTGGCGTGCAAATATTAATTTATAATGATTTAGTTTGCTCTCGCTTAAGTTACTGCAGCGATCGTCTGGGGTACAAGCACGGTATCTAATCAAAATCAAATTTATTGCTTCAGAAAAAATGACCGCATCTCCACGTGGTGAATGATGTTGATTGGGGCGAAGCTCTGGTGGTGCTGATGATACTGATTTTATTGTTCATAGGTAGTGCTGATGGTGCTGATTTTTTTTATTGCTCATACGTAGTGCTGAGTTCCGGGTTGCGTTTCGACTTCATTATTAAGCGCGAAACACATGCGCGTCCAAACTGTCCGATTCGGCGTGCGAACCGCCGGAACGACGTCCGAGGGCGAGGGTTTTCGTCGCAGCGGAGCGTCGGACGGGGCCTCCGTCCGGCGCCGGCGTGCGTCCAACTTGCTAGATATCGCCGCACGGCTGTGCGATTTTCGGAAGGCCGCAGCCAATCAGCACGGATGGCGCGAAGGTCATGTTGTCACGTGGCTTTCGGACCGATCGGGCGAGGAGGCGCTTCGTGGTTCGGGCAGTTCGGGGAAGCGGATATCCCCCCGTCGCCTACACGCACACATGTGGCGGTGCGCGGTGAAGGAGATGGACGCCATCGAGTTTTCTCGCGCGCGCAAAACAAGCTGCTGATCTCGCGCGCCATAGCAAGCCGGCCTTCGGGGACCGATCGAGGCCGTCGAAACCCGAATGTACTCCGTTTCACCTTACGATGGAGAGCAGCGTACGCTACGAGCCATTCCTATGCCGTGTGAGTGTCACGTCAACTTCGGGAGAGACGCAGCAATGCGCGGTGTGCGTAGTCACGTGATTTGTACGCAGTGCTCGCTTCGCTGGGATGGCTCTAAGGTCCGCTGCGGTCCATCGCGATTAAGTGATGTTGAGCAGAAAAGTAACCTCACGGAAAATGTCAACACACGCACACTTTAATAGAATGTAATAAAAATATTATGTTTGTTTTAAAGTCAGAAAAACCAAGAAGGGCGAGGGTAGTATTTTAGTTTTCTAGGCTAGGTGGCGCGAGCTACCGCCCGTTATAAATATAGCCATTAGCATTCATCCATCCATTCGGTAGAGGGATACCCAAAACTGGGCGGAGCTGAACGGCGCGACGCAACGACGCGTCGGAAGCCATGTGTCGCGAACCGTCCTGTGCGGCGATTCGGAGCAGCCATCTTCCCGACAGTTCGCACGCCGCACCGGACAGTTTTGACGCGCATGTGTTTCGCGCTTTACTGCTTTATGGTCGGTGAAATGCAGAGCCAGTGGTTCTTCTAGCGGATCAGTTTGGATCCGCTAGAAGCATCGTGGGAACACATCTCCACCGCTTAAGTTAACGGTCCATGTCAGAAAGAGAATGTGTGGTATGGAACGTGGTTATCTACGCATTTGAGCATTTGACCGCAGCGCCCTCTCGTCTATAAACGTTGAGCCAATGCATGCAAAGTTTAACGCGATTATATACGCCTTTGACCGTAGCGCCCTCTCCTGTATAGATCGTTGAGCGGCTACATGCAACGTTTCATCCATGACATCCCCAGCTCTTGAGTTACTATCACATCTCAGAGCCCTCTACTCATCCTGCAGTCGTGGCCGAGTGGTTAAAGCGATGGACTAGAAATCCATTGGGGTCTCCCCGCAGAAGTTCGAATCCTGTCGACTGCGCAAACATTTTTTTCTCTTTTTTTAAGAAGACAGATGGGATGGCGATCGATGTGAGCACGGACGCCGGACGGACAAAAGCAACAATATCATCTGTTGGGCTAGTTGGTTACACAATTTATCGCTAATTTTATCTGATCAGGACAAAAGCTTCGCCCCTAAAACAATTGGGAGAGCCATCTGTAATGCTCCCTATGATTTACATGCTGTAACGTATATTATCGCAGCGCGATAAGCAGGGTAGTGCGCCTGCCCGAATGTATGTCACGGCTAGCGAAGGGCCGACGGACCGGCCTGAGGCGCTCTTCGTTGGAACATATGCCACCGGAATAAAGAATGAATAAAGTCGCCTGTCACGACTAGTGTTCTGCCTGCTTCGGCGAGGCCGGTGGAAACGTTACAGCCGATGGCAGTGATGGGATTGGGAGGCGCCGGTGGCCCATGACTTTGGTCGGTGAGTGCCTGGTCGTTTTAAAGAGTTTCTGAGTGTAACTTTTAAGGTTTGACCGGATTTCGGGAAATCTAATATTGCATTGCGCCATTTTCTTCATTCTTTTGGAACAAAAGCACCACGAAATTCAGCAGATTACGAAGCCTCGAATATTAGACCTAGCGGCAGAGCTGGAAGTAGTGGTAATGAAGTGCCTGAGGAAAGCCGAATGAAATAAAGTTCTGGATTCAAGACAGGCCAGATGTTGTCTCTGTGCTAAGGTCGCGGATTATGCCGACGAGTACTACTCCAGACACGGAAACCCCGTTGCAAACAGCAAGTCGTTAAGCCGAAATGAAAATCGCTCATGTTCTCGATCATTCGAAAATCGCAAGGCTATAAAACCATACGCAAGCGGAAAGCCAAAGCAAACCGAAAAAGATAAGGCGAGCCCAGATTAAAAGAAAAAAAAGCAGCAAAAGACTTTGGAGCACGGAAGCCCATTGTATATTACAGATGCAATCAACCTGGTCATCAGGCTGCGGGTGCCGTTTTCTTAAGGTTTCAAAGGTAAATTTGGCATCGAGAGTAGAAGACGAACTGTTGCAACCTTATTTGTATGGTATAATGGTGAATGGCCAGTCCTGTTAGGTCTTACGGGACACAGGTTACACTCATGATCTAGTACATTCTGCGCTGGTTGAACCAAAATACTTAAGAGGAGAATGAGTTTGGATTCGCCAGGCACTTTCAAATAGGGCCATCAGTCTGCCAGTTGCCAAAGTAAAGGTTAATGGTCCATTTCGAGAGCTAGAAACGACCGCAGCAGTTTCTGATGTCCTACTTCCTACGTGCCCTCACATTCTTCCTAACAAAACGGCAAAAGCTTGAGCAACTCTGGAATAGAGTTGGCTATGAATCCGGTACTTCTGGTAACCCATTACATGACGAGGGATAACGCGCAGACCGATACATTACACCCCAACTTTCATTCGGCATAAGCTCTATGCCAAGAAAAAGTTTGGAAGTACGTCAGGTGGCAACCAAGATGCTCGTAATGGACCATTTACATTACATGAACTTGAGGCAGGACTGTATAGTCCCCAAGCATACTGACCCTGGGCCTGGCGGTATCCACTACGCTATGCTATGCCACCGACCTCCCTCAACGCTTGAACTGATTTGTACTTATTCAACCGTGTTTGGTTGGAGGGTCAGTAACTGTGGTCTTGGAAGGTAGCCAATGTCATCCCTTCGCTCAATCCTGGCAAAGATGCTTCATGCGTTTCTAGTTACAGACCGATAGCATTAACGAGTTGTCTCTCAAAACCTCTTGAGAGGATGATAAACAAAAGTTTGAGGTATTACATAGAAAAAAAGAACCTTCTGGATAGGTATCAGTTTGGATTCCCTCGGCTCGATCCACGCTCGATCACTTGATTCAGTTCGAGATCATTCTTGCGGGAGCGTTTTGTATATAAACAAACCTGCTTTCCCGTGCTTTTATTTTTATTTAAAGAAGTCATATGATACAGCCTGGCGTTTTTGAATTTTCCAGGATTTGTTCAACCTTGGTGTCCGAGGTAGAATGCTAGGTGCTATTCAGAGTTAGTTGCAACGTCGGACATCTCACGTAAGATTGGGACCAACCCTTCCCAGGGAATGCTTGCAAAAAAATGGAGCACCCCAGAGAAGTGCTCTTAGTGTGACTCTTTTTATTGTAAATATTAATTCAATTGCCCTTGCAATACCTCGTTCCGTAAAATATTTCATATACGTAGATGACATTAAAAGTGTTGTTTCGTCCTGCAATTCGTCAATATGCGAACGTCGGAACCAACCAGCAATCAGTAATTAACAAAAAGGCGCTGCTACAAATGGTTTTAAATTTTCACCAAAAAACAGACCTGCGTGTTGGTTCTCTCACCGGCGTGGAATTTTACAAGAACCTTACTTAAATATGTAGGGCATACCAATCGCAACTAAAAGTGAACCATGTTTTGGGTCTTATATTTGACTCGAAACTTACTTTTCTTCCATAAATTAAGAACTTAAAACTTAAAAGACTGAGATCATTGATATGTACTCAATGTTTTAGCACAAGTGCACTATGAGGTTAGGATAGCCTTTGTCTATTCCGCATCTATAGCGCCATTGTTCGTTCCCGGCTTGATTATGGTAGCATTGTGCCTGACTCTGCCCGTGCGTCAGTCCTGAAGATGTTGGACCTCATCCAACATCAGGAACTGCGTTTATCCCCTGGTGCGTTTCGCCCCTCACCGGTACCGGGTTCATATATGTGGAAGCTAGTGATCCATCCCTTGAAGATAGGAAATTTCCCCATGGCTTTATGTATTCTATCAGAGTTCTCTCACTCTATAATCACCCTACTCGAGATAACCTTGATAACATCGGTTTGAAGAGAACATTTCAAAATAGGCCATCGGGTGTTCGTTCTTTTTCATTGAGAAATAGACGTTCAGCTGTTTATGTAAGGTTAGACCGAAGCCTCCTGTGGTTCAGTAGTCAGGAGCTAGATCCTGGGCTCATCATCATATGAATTACGGTTTTACACTCACAAAACACAAACGTAATGAGGCAAGATTTTCTAAATAAAGCCATGAGGCAAAATTGTTTTCAATTTCGAACTCTGTATGAACAGTACGTAAACCTTTATATATGTGGCACTAAAACCGACTCGTTTGTTGGCTGCGCTATGGTAGGGCCATCTGTGAATCGGATCAAGAGGGTTAATTGTCGAGCTACCATAGTAACAGCAGAGCTCTATGGTCTGCTGTTAGCTGTCGATTATGTGACCAAAAAAGGCTTCGCCACTCGGTTGTTTACACGGACCCTGAGGGCTTTTTAAGGGCACTTACATCACCGATTATTTCTACTTTCTACGGAAACGTTGAGATAATTTTCTGTTGGGTGCCAAGTCATGCGGGCATGCTGGTAAATTAAGAGGCCGGTTGTGCAGCGAGTTCCGCTAATGAAAGGACAATAGCTATCCACAAAACACCGTATAAAGGCTACAGAAATGCTTTGAGGCATTTCATTCAAGCAAAATGACAATATGAGTAGAACAATAAGACACACAACAAAGTGTTTATGGTAAAATTTTTCGTAACGGAACGGGAGTGGACCCGACATCAGGAACGCTTCTAGAGATGGTCCTGGCCCGGCTACGGGTTAGCCGTATGCGCGCCTCACTAGTGGACACCTCTTGCGTCGAGAGGATTCCCCAGACTGTGACCACTACCACATCCCTCTATCGCACACATTCTACTTGAGTGCTCCAAGTATGACCGAGAACGTCTTAGACATTTTTCGCGAATATATGACGAACATATTCCACTTCACTTAGTCATATTACTGGGTGATGACCCGCTGATTCCGCATACTTGCGTGTTTAGTTTGCTTAATGACATCGGCCTTATTCACCAACTATGATTTTAATTCACACTTTGAAATCACGACCATCACGTATACACTTATACAAACTATAGCTCTTTCCCTTCGAAACCCTTGCTACCGCAATTATCTATGCTCTTGACGCATTTCGGCCTTGGCAGCCCTTGTGCCGGGAAACTCCAATTAATTAATCAGCCAATCAATCAACCTAGAGGCTTGGCTATCTAGGGCACACATACCCCTCCTATTTGTTTTGAAATCAGAATGTATTATTTCAGCGTAAGGAACCGCTAGAAATGAACGATGGTGACTGAACGCTCCATCGTACTGCTCAAATTGTGCATATACAGAGACATTTCAATGCAGTCCCCACGCGCAAACTTCCACACACTCAATCCCCACCATGAGTGTATACATGCCAACCGTGGAGGTTAAAAAAATGAAAGCCGTTTACAACTCCCTGTAACGCCGAATTAGAGCCCAGCTCTTGAGGAGGAGGAGGGGAAGGTACGGAGAGGATGCTATGCCCCTCCTCCTCTCCTGCACGCCTCCCAATTAGGGGAAAATTTTCCGCTAAATTTAGCGAGGAAATTTTTCCGCTAAATTCAAAGGGGAAAATTTTCCGGTAAATTTAGCGGGGAAAATTTTCCGCTAGACTTAGCGGAAAAATTTTCCGCTAAATTTAGCGGGGAAAGTTTTCCGCCAAATTTAGCGGGAAAAAATTTCCGCTAGATATAGCGGGGGAAATTTTCCGCTATATTTGGCGGGGAAATTTTTGGCAGGAAAATTTTCTGCTAAAGTTAGCGGAAAAAATTTTCCGCTAGACTTAACGGGGAAAATTTCCCGCTAAATGTAGTGGGGAAAATTTTCTGCTAGATTTAGCGGGGAAAATTTTCCGCTAAATTTAGCGGGAAAATATTCCCGCTAGATTTCGCGGGGAAAATTTCCCGCTAGATCTACTGGGGAAAGCTTTCCGCTATTTTTAGCGGGGAAGGTTTTCCGCAAAATTTAGCGGGAAAAATTTTCCGCTGCAATTAGCGGGTAAAGTTTTCCGCTAAATTTAGCGGAAAAATTTACCCATCATGCACCGCGCGGTTACGCCGACTCCAACGGCGACGGCGACGGCGACGCCGCTCAAGCCGGAAACGGGCGCCTAAGAGCTGCGCTCTAAAAATACATTACCATGCCATAAACGCAGAGCCCACGGTTAACCTCCTGAGTTATCATGGCTTCCTTCAGTATTTCCTTCACTCTTGACGTCCTTGAGTGTATACTGCGACACGGTTCGCTCAAAACATCATACATTGGTCTACTTTTAATCGACTAAGACAATGAGGAGCTGTCAATAGCGTGAGGTCTGAGTGGTCATAAAGACAGACTTTTGCCGCTGGAGTCAGGATTTGTCGGTATCACGATGTCATAGTGAACACTCGTATGGGCGCTTAGCACTACAATGAGGCATTGACGCGACCATAAGTTATCAGGAGTTATTTAGACCGGTGCTTGTCCCTGCAGTGAGAAGTCGTCGGTATACTTTCCTGTCCCGGTGACCATGAACAGGCGCCATCTCGCAACTGCGACAACATGCATACTGGGTGTGATGACGCTCGCCCTGCATATTTGCTGAACTGTTAAGGATAGGCCAAAATTATCGCTGATCTCAGTCGGTAAAGGAGCGATAGGCGCGCAGTAGCACCTGAGAGGACCCAATCCCTGTTTCGGCCGGCTTCATTAATGACTGTTAATGTCACCCAACAGCCACCGATGGATATCCAACGGCTCCATTGACATCAGTCTATGCATATCCGTTCCCATTTTTCCAGGTTATTGTCATCCAATTCATGAATATTCACTCCAATTCAACTAATTCATTAACAATCAGTTCATAATATCCACACGAGATAGAATGACATCCAGTGCCTTCAGTGTATGCCAACCAGCACACCAACGCCAATAGTAATCCTCTTTTATTTATTTTTGTATTTTTTTGTATATGCTTACAGATTCTTCAACTGTCGCCTGGTAGGTCTTCGGAAACGGTCGCTATAGAATACATATCGTGAACAGTATGAGGACGATGGTGAGAATGACTTTTGATAAATGCCGCTCTGCCTCGATGCAGGTAAAACTACGGAGTGGAGAGGGGAGCTGCGAGGGGTGTGCACATCGAAGTCACCGCACTCTAAAGCTCTATCAACAACGAGGTAGAGAAGTCGAAGGCCACACGCTCTGGCATTCCCGCTGATACTGTTAACGAAAACAGAGATAAAGAGAGAAGCACACAGGACGAGTGCTGATTTATTAAGTTTCAAACCATCTCGCACGCATTTCTACCTTAAAGCAATATCAACTCTCTTTTTTTTTTCATACTTTGATTTTAAGCCTTTTAATCAAACGGAACCTTCTTCCCGTGGACGTCACGTTAATAACGGATCATAACTTCCCCTGTCTCGTTCATCGTTCTTACGTAGAAGTTGAGGTACTGGCATACAACGGAAGTACCATGCTCACAATCGGATTTTTGTTTTACGTTATTTATTTTTTGGCGCTTGTATTACATCATTTCCTTTTTCGCCAGAATTTCTTACGTACAAAACTCCCATGTCTTGCGTACAAAACAAGAAATTAAAAATAGCCAACCGCAGACAAATGTCGCTTCAAACATATATCGACGTGCGCACATTAGGCGGAGTTCCGCAAACCTACCAGCAGCACCGTCGTCGCGTCAACAATCACCCGGACGGGTCGACCGTGTCCATCCGCGGTCGCGCATAAATTAGTCCGCGAACAAAGGCTTTGTTTGCGCATTTCATTATGTTAATGAGGGTCCAGTTACCTCCCTCTCCCGCTCGGACCGTCCGAATGATAACGAGCAGGTACGGAGGACAAATGAACTTTCGGCGTGTCAGCAGAGAGACGGCGTTAAGCGTGTCCACATTCGTCGCGAGAGAGCCACCTATTTCCACGCTAATTGACGGGCACTCGTAAACGATATGGGCTCTACCGTAAACGCCAAATGTGTCCGTTCTTTCTGACGTGTTTCCGTTTCGTTTCTTTAACCTTTATTGGTACACTAGTTTCTTAGACAGACCCGGCGTTTCTAAAGCTGTCGGAGAGACTACAATGACCGTGACAATTTCAAAAATGCATTTTCTAGCTTTTTCCAATTCCCATCTTCTGACCCTGCCATCCCTTGCTTTAGCGACAAATAAAGTTGAGATTGCGGTAGACGCCGCCGGGTGAAAACCAGAACGGATATTTGCCAATGTGGCATCTTTTTTTCTGGCTTGGTGAAGCCGACACCCTAGTCAAAAAATCGTATTTGTGCGTTAACTTTCCTGATCCAATAAACGCGTATGATCAAAGAACATCATATAAGAATATAAAAGAACCACACGACTAAATATTAGAAGACAGGCACGTATCCAGGGGAGGCCCATGGGGCCCGGCCCCCCCCCCCCCCCCCCCCCCCGAAATCTTCCATTTTGCTGGGGCCTCCTCTCCCTCCTCCCCCTCATACAGCACTTTGTCATGGGCGGGCCCCCCCCCCCCGAACCAAAATCCTGGCTACGTGCCTGTTAGAAGATATTTAAGAAACTGATAAGAAGTTTCTCATAACGTCTTATATATTCTTATATTGTTCATTTATGTTTTTATAAGGGGTGTTATATGTTCTTATATGATCTTATCGTAGCAAATGTGTCTTTGGACCAACAAATTTCCATACATTTAAGATATTTTACCAGGGTGGGTCCATGGGAAAAGAGTTTTTCATTTATATTAGCAATTAGTTTTACATTAAAACTTTGGGCAAAATTTATAGTCGCATGAGAGATAAAAGCAGACTTAACTCCAGACCTTGCTCGTGCGTGGTATGAAAACATTAAAGGTGTCAAGTAAGTCACAAAAAGATATGCATCGTCTTTGCACTCTAACTAAGCACCAATTTCAAAAAGCATAGAAACCGAACATCATCTAAATTGGAGGCATATAGTG
>JAZHYW010003498.1:0-81723 GCA_037355805.1 Ixodes ricinus
GCGTGCAGAACATTTCGGTTGCATTGACGTTTTTAACCACTATTTTTTTCAAGCGAAGGCCGAAATGAAGCCGCCAGAAACAGCGGTTGAGCAGTGCCAGCAGCCGCTACGTGCACTGGATAAGATGGCCGTCTCTGGATTTTGGGAGGTACGGAGGTACGCGGAACTAAAGCGGAACTACAGTAGCGGAACCACGCAGATCTGTATCGACGTTTTCGACGTTATGGAAATCACGAAGGCTTGTGTCCAAGGCAGGCACGGTTTCTGGCTGCCGCAGGTGCCTTCCGTGCTGAGTTCGGTTCTGTTTTCCCGTGCCGAGTGCTGGCCGGCGTTCAACGTGGTTCTATATTTCTGCGTGTCGGCAACGTAGCAGCAGCGTGATGGCAGTGTTGTGCGTAGTGAAGAAGAGGGCTGGAATTATCGCCGATGTGACCAATGTGTTCGCGTATCGGTGGTGCGCAACAAGATGAGATGACGTAACTGTCGGGCATTGATGCCGCTGGTTTGGGCGTAGTCAGAGGCAGAGTGTCGCAGGTTGACATTTCCCTTTGCTTTAAAGTGTTTAGACCACTTGAGAAATTAGGTGCACAGTCGATCTGACGTGCGGATAATCATGTTGGAACGCTGGTCTGAACGGTAAGCTCCTATCGTACAGTGGCCAGTAGACTTTGTCGGTCCCCGAGAGCAGTGCGCTCTGGTGAAAATACTGAACAGTACGAAATAATGACAGAAAGTACTACTCTTCAATGAAATTTTAGCATAAAAAACGGCAAAAAATCGAAAAAAAAGTTATCCTTTATTTATTATTTAAATATACTGCAGTTTTCTGGAGAAACTGCCCTCCAAAATTGGCGCGCTGGGATGAGCGCTGAGCGTTTTCGAGCTCGCCACGGGGTAAACTCCAGCCCGCTTAACACCGCAAGTCGCGGCTTCGACTGCGATGGTCCGTTAAGCGATCTCTCTGCCCGTGAAGCGTCACTTCCAACTGAAGTGAATATTCCAGCTACACAGATTATTCTGAACGCCAATTGCAGCCGTGCGCGAACCGCACTAAATAGTAAAACAAACACTACAATAGAAATACTGGCTCGGGGTGCCGTGCGGGCGGGAGAAACAAACCCCGGAAACTTGGAACCGCGTTGGCGCGGCTCCGGTTTGCATTGGCTCTTTCGACTAATTTGCGCCCTTGATCGAGCGTTTTCTTTTTATTGAGGATTTCTTCTGAACTGTTAATATACTCTCAGGTGTATGACATTGCTGGAAAAAACCAAACATGGTGGGAATATTTTTGTGCTAATAAGTCATGCGGAAAATTCCGTACGTTCAGAGCGACCACTATAAAGACGGAAACGCATGAGCTCGGGAGTAGTGATCGGGTTAGTGTGCTGATTGTATTGTTTGCGCTGTCGCATTGATGTTTCTGTGTGTATGCATATGTATGTTCAGCTGATGCTTGTACCACATGGAGGCATTAATATACATCTTGCCATGAAAAGTCTCGAAGCTCAATGGTGGCGATCTGATAAATATTTTTGTAGAACCCTTGATTGTGTTGTATTAGCGCCACTAACTCTCTTCGCACGATCAGCGTGTGGTTTCCCGCCATCGGTAATAAGCGATGTAACCTCCTTTTTTTACGATATGCGGCTACGCCTGTTCTCTATTTGCCTGCAAACAGGCAAGAGGCTGCTTCGATTTTTTTGAGGAGCGGATTTTGGTTTTGCGGGCGAATAGTTTGCCACTCCTTCGTGCGGTTGACGCAACAGTTGACGGAGGAATTGTAGCCCGAGAATGCGCCGAGGTAAGACAAATTGCGCGAACTGGGTGCGGTTGTCTCCGTTTTAACATCGCAGTGCTGACGATGAGACGACTGAGTGACTGCGTGGCACCGAAACGTAAGTTTCTTTGCCTGCAGGGGAAGCCGAAAGCCGGAAATAAATACAGTTCGCGGAAAGCTCGTGTTACGTTTTTATTTGCTGCTCCTCTCGCTCCGAACAATGAACTTCGTGTTCTCGTTAAGCCTTATTGAGCTCAGTTATGATTCGTGGCCGCCATAATGAGATGCAGGCGACGGAAGGAACTTTTTGCTCCCCTGCTTTGGGGACGAAAGTTCACTCCATTCCTGAAGGAACATGTGTGTCCAGGCGTTCCTCCCTTTGGAGGACTCCTGCTATTTTTTCTAAGAGTGCAGCGCAGGCGATGGAGGCAGCGGCAAAGGACGCCAGCGAGATTGCGGGTGCGGCCGGCTCACCGTCGGCGGAAGCGGCGGTGAACAAGATGGCGACACGGGAGCGGTGCCTGCAGCCGCTGCGGTGCTGCCCACTCCCCTCCACAGTGCCAGTTCGTCAAAGCACGGTGCTTCACGTGCGGGAGAACTGGGCACCTCGCACGTGTCTGCCGAGGGGGAGGACGAGCGGCGGCCAGCAGCAGGAGCACCGGCAGCAGCAGCCTGCTTCAAGCCCGGGGTCCAGCCAAGCCCGCGGCCAGGGTGGCCGTCGCAAGAAAACGCGGCGGGGACGAGCGGCGCCAGGACCGGGTCCCTCCTCAGCGAGACTCCACGTCGTGGCCGAGGACCCGCAGATTTTCGACGTGTGGCAGACGAATAAGCCTCCATCGTCTGTGCCACCCTGCTTGGTGTCTGTCGAAATCTGCGGGCACCCCATCACCATGGAGCTGGACACAGGGGCCAGCGTGTCGGTCATGGCCGGGAAGCTGTTCAAGCGGACCTTCCCCGGCGTGTCCATCGAGGCGTCGGACGTCATGCTGCGCAGCTACACCGGGCAGCTTTCCCAGGTCCAGGGTCGGGCCCAAGTCAGCGTTCGCCTTGGCGACAGGGAGGAAATCCTTCCCCTTTATCTAACCAAGGGGTCGTCGCCGACGCTGCTGGGCCGGAACTGGATTCACTCGCTGGGTGTTCGGCTGCCGGAGTACCAGGAAGCTGCGCTGCACGTGGTGAAAGACGTCCCGAGCCTCCTGACCGACTTCCAGTCCCTGTTCCAGCCGGGGGTGGGCACCTTTGCCGGCACGACGGTCGGCATCCACGTACCCGAGGGAGCCCGGCCTCGGTTCTTCAAGCCGCGTCCGCTGCCGTTCGCCCTGAAGGACGGGGTCACCCAGGAGCTGCAACGGCTGCAGCGAGAGGGTATCCTGGTGCCCGTCAAGACCTCCGAGTGGGCCGCACCGATTGTTCCAGTCCTCAAGCGAGACGGCCGCGTCAGGATCTGCGGGGACTTCAAGGTCACCATCAACCCCGTCGCTACCGTCGAGAAGTACCCGCTGCCTAGGATCGAAGATCTCTGGTCGGCTCTGTCCGGGGGACAGAAGTTCTCAAAGCTCGACCTTCGAGACGCCTATCAGCAGCTGCTGCTCCAGGATGCCGCCCGGAAGTATGTCACCATTTCGACGACCATGGGACTCTTCCAGTACACGCGCCTACCGTTCGGCGTGGCCTCAGCCCCAGCCATCTTCCAGAGGGAGATGGACAACCTCTTCAGGGGCATGAGGCACGTGGCGGTGTACTTGGATGACATCCTGGTGACCGGTACCGACGACGGGGACCACCTGCAGAACCTGCGCAAAGTCCTGACACGACTGCAGGACGCCGGTCTCAAGCTGAGGCTGGACAAGTGCGTGTTCCTGACCCCCAGCGTGGAGTACCTGGGACACATCATCTCCCAGGCTGGCCTGGCCCCGGCACCCCGCAAGATTGAGGCCGTGCTCAAGGCGCCGAAGCCCAAGAGCAAGAAGGAGCTTCAGAGCTACCTTGGCCTCATCAACTTCTACAGGAGGTTCCTGCCCAACCTATCGACGCATCTAGAGCCGCTGCATCGTCTGCTTCGTGATGGTCAGCAGTGGGCCTGGAAGAAGGAGCAGGACTTGGCCTTCCAGCACAGCAAGGAGTTGGTCGTCAAGGCTCCTGTGTTGGTGCACTACGATCCGGCCAAGCCTGTGGTCCTCACCGTGGATGCGTCGCCGTACGGGGTAGGAGCCGTCCTGTCGCACCGGGGTCAGGATGGTCAGGAACGCCCTGTGGCGTTCGCTTCTCGCCGGCTTCATGCGGCAGAGCAACGCTACAGCCAGCTCGACAGGGAAGGCCTGGCGCTCATGTTCGGGGTCGGGCGCTTCCACCAGTACCTGTGGGGCCGGCAATTCGAGGTGGTCACGGACCACAAGCCGCTGCTGGGGCTGCTGGGACCTGACAAGGCGGTTCCAGTGCAAGCCTCGCCTCGAGTGGTACGCTGGGCCTTGACGCTGGCTGCCTACCGCTACAAGCTGGTCTACCGCCCTGGGAAGGACCTGGGACCTGCCGACGCCCTGAGCCGCCTGCCCCTGCCGGAGGTGCCTGCTGCCGTTCCAGAGCCAGCTGACGTGTTCCTGCTGGAGCGGGCCTACCCGGGGTGCTCACCAGGACTGCGGTGGCGCAGGCGACCAGCCGAGACCCGGTCCTGTCTCAGGTGGTCAAGGCGGTATCCCGAGGGGAGGTTGCGTCACCAGGCCTACAGCCACAAGACCACCGAGCTGAGCTTGGAGCAGGGCTGCCTGCTGTGGGGTTCTAGGGTGGTGATTCCACAAAGTCTCCGGGCCAAGGTCCTGGAGTTGCTGCACGCGGGGCATCCTGGCGTGGAGAAGACCAAGATGGTGGCACGGTCGCACGTGTGGTGGCCTGGCCTGGACCAGGACATCGTGCACCAGGTGCAAGGCTGCCAGGTCTGCCAGGAGAACCAGCGAGCCTCGCGTCATGTGGAGATCACCCCTGGCCGTTCCCACAGAGGCCCTGGTCCCGCTTGCACGTGGACTATGCGGGACCCTTCAAGGGCCACTACTTCCTGGTGGTAGTGGACGCCTTCTCGAAGTGGGTGGAGGCACTGCCAGTCACCACTCCGTCGGCGAGCGCGACCATTGCGGCGCTGCGGCAAGTCTTCGCGGCGCAGGGATTGCCGGACATTATCGTGTCGGACAATGGTCCCGCTTTCGCCAGCGTCGAGTACCTGGAGTGGCTGCAGAAGAACGGGATCCGCCGGATGCTGGTTCCGCCGTACCACCCCGCTTCCAATGGTGCAGCCGAGCGGGTGGTACAGACCATCAAGAACAAGCTCAAGAAGAGCCAGCCCGGGGATTTCCGGACGCAAGTGGCCCGGGTACTGTTCCAGTACCGGACCACACCCCACGACGTCACTGGCCGTGCCCCCTGTGAGCTTCTGCTGGGCCGGATGGTCAAGACACCCCTGGACGTCTTGCATCCAGACCTCCGGTCCACTGCGCTCCTGAAGCAGCTGAAGCAGAAGCTGGCGGCTGACCGAGGGTGCCGTCCCGGGCCTTTGCCGGAGCCGGGAGCGTCAGTCTACGCCAGGAATTTCCGTCCTGGCCCACCCTGGTCTGCCGGACATGTGGTATCGCCAGCGAGCGCCTCGTCGCTGCTCGTCCGCATGCCCGACGGGACCACCTGGCACCGGCACGCCGACCATGTCAGGCCTCGCCTCGGGACCGGGCTTGTACCCTCGGCCGTCACTCCGGGAGCGCAGCCAGCAGGGGGACCAACGACAGCACCCGTCTTGGCCGGTGGACCACCACCCCCTCGGAGGCGACAAGCGTCACCAGCCCTGTGGCACCAGTTGGACCGGTGCCACTCACCAATCCGGTCCCTGCGGCTCCACCGGGTGGAGCGCGACCGGTCCAGGCAGCGCCCGGCGTTGCCACACCCGGCCCGTCGACACCCGCGACCAGGCGGAGTACGCGGCAGCGAAGGCCGCCTGACCGCTACTCGCCGGGGTAGCCTTCGTCGTCGACCGGCCAGGACTTGGCACGGCCAGACGCCTGAGTTGGTGTCGGCCGTGTGCGGTTGTTTATGTATTTGTTTTTAGAAAAACAAACTGGGGGGAGGGATGTCACCAGTAGGTAGCGCCCCTCCAGTCCATCCGCCGATGGCCGCCAGCCTCGGCGGGCAACATTGATCACGGCACCAATAAACGCCGGGGAGCTCGCGCTGCCCCGGTCAGTCATCGTCCACCCTCAACCAGGCTGCAAGTCGTCTCTCTCTCGGCGGGTGCTTCGGCCCCCTTCGTCCACGTTCCAGAAAGTTCGTGACAGCATTTTTGCGTAGAAAGCCTTTACCATCAAACTTTAAAAGTTTAATTGATTTGTGTTTGTTTTAATATTTGTTTAGTGCAGTATGTCTTTGCACTTATATCACGTGCTCCATCAGCCATAGGACGGGAATCAAATAATAGAAGCGATGCAGGCGAGAACGCACTGTCGCAAAGTTTGTTTTGGAATGACACTAGGGTGACCACCCGTCCCGCGGGTCGCGGGGCTGTCCCGCATTTAGCGCGCCCGCGTCCCGCAATAAATCCCAAATCTTCAAAATGTCCCGGATGTCACACTGTCGTAAAATTCACTCCGGAACTCATGGTGCTACCGAAAACGGGCATGGGGAAGCGCGGAGGTCGCTGGAAATCGCCAACGCGCATGCGCCGTTTTGCTTTTCACTTTGGTGGCAAAATATTGCAAGAAAAATGTATCGTCAAAAGTTTAAATATAAAACAAAAAGTTTTAAATTTTTTTTAAATTATTATGTCAAAGCAAAAGGTTTACTGTGGAGTTCTTTTTTTTAGTGTAGGTAGCCCCACATGCAACGGTCGAAGAAGAACATAATGTTAAAAATTTGTGTAGGACTATGTTGATAAAAAAGCCTTGGCCGGGAACAATAAACCAAAAAATATTTACTGCTTCTTATTTTCATTTTCATGCATTTAGTTTTGATACAGACGATTTTTATGCTTTCAACTTCGACACAAATAAGATATTTGGCATTCAAAATAATCTATCACTGAGAGTGAAAATTATTGAAGCTTAATTGCCCCAGCAGGTGAATAAACAGTCGAAAATAATAAATGCGTTAACAGAGCCTCGTTTCGGCGTGTGCCTTTTAAAAATTTCGTCTACCCATCTCCCTCCCCTCTGACCCGCGTGTCCCGCATTTCACTAGCAGGAAGGTGGTCCCCTTAAATGACACCGGTTCTCGTCTCGGCCGTATCGCAGTTACAAAGCGGCATCCAAAATCTCACTCACTTCGGTGTTGTGGGACAAACGTTCATCTCCGAGAAGACTGCGTTTCGCTTAGCCACGCGCTCAAGCAGAATGGCAAGCCATGAGTTGCAGTGAATGATAGAGGGGTATCGAATGTCCAGTCGCAGCTTCCGAACAACAAAATTTAATGCGAACGTTTGCCGCTGAGACGCGATAGTCTGGCCGTGCGCGTAACTCTTCTAGAAAAAGGTAATTGCTTTCGATCAAAATAAATACAATTATCTTTCAAGATGGCCATCGTGGACCCGAAATGTTGTCATTGACGGGTGATTATTGACCTTTAAATAAAGACAGAACCTGGCATCTATTTCGTCTATGTAAAGTATAACAACCACGTGGCCACAAAATGCCCAAAACGTTTCGATCAATAGGAAGGCTTTGTCAAAGAGGGCGCTGTAATTTTTAGCGGGCAAACAAAAGAGTTGCCATGGCATTTCTTATGTTAACGCAATGGTTTGACCGGTAAAAAATGGTGTCACGTCCAGTGTGTCTTCGAAGCTGGAACTTATATTTTACTTTTGCCGCTCATCACTTTTGCGTACCAGCCTGTGCGCCAATCCAAGACAGAGCCTTATACCTGTGCAACACGGGCAACTCGAATGCCATTTACAACGAATGACATTTGAGCGGACGGCCAATCAGCGCGCGACACTCCGGGTGTCGCGCATTCCACGCGCGACAGATTGCGAGCTGATTCGCCGATCATACAAATGTCATTCGTTGTGAATGTCATTCGAGTTGCCCGTGTGGCACAGGTATTAATTTAGTGGCTATTCGGCTTCTACTTGACGATTTTAACCCGTTTCGGCACACAAGGACGCACCAGGCGCAGTCATGTCTGTTCTCACTACATCTTTAGCTTGTCGAGCTTGCAGCCGTCGCCTCCGCACGTCGTTAGGAAATGGAGTGTTCCCAACTTGGCTGAAGTGAGCTTCGTCTGCGCTCGACCAAAAACTAGCAACTAGGCGGCAGACCGAATATTTGAAAAGTAAGCTAGCCGGGTTTTACTCCGCGTTTGAATAAGCTTTACGTGGTCTCATGCTCATCAGAATATATAAATTTAAAATAGGCTTCACATGTGCATCCTTCTGTAGAAAAAGCTTGTTATTCCCATTGGCTTGTTGTTTTTACTGTCTTGACATATGTGAATTCCATTCTTTAAGAGGTAAAAACATAAATCTTCCTTGCCATCTATTACACAACAAAATATATGAGGCAATAATTACTTTGATCTATAATTATTTATTCTCTCTTTCACCATAAATGAGAGTAAAGGAGAGCCTATGAAATGTTAACATCGGATTCGCATTGCTTCACTCGCACTGATCGTGACAAGAAGTGAAGGACACGTGGGGCACTTTTTGGCGTTGCACGCTTCCACGTGATGAGAACAAATTTGTGCTAGGGTTGTCAAGGTTAGCGAAACTTCTGGAGGGTCTAATTCAGTCAAAGCTGGGGTGAGCGCATGCAAACGAGAGGCAACACTAGGCGTTGTGATCTTGTTCTAGCTATCTGAATGTGCTCATAGAGTGCGCTGAAAACATACTGTAGCTACGGCTCCGGATGGGAAACACACTCTTGTTTCCACGCGCACATCAACTTAGCAACATTTTTACACCACTGTATGCATTGCGAGTTGTAGCAATATTAAAGGTTCATCAAGAAAAACAGTCGGTCACATGTTAAAAGTAAGCGCAGGGGAGGGGGTCGCTTTCTCTCGAGCGTCCGCTCTGCAGAAGTGGAAAGAGATGAGAGGAATTTCCACTACTGTCACCGACCGCAACTAACGCGCTTCATTTCAAAACTCATAGTCATGTTCAGCCAATCCCCCGCCAAACATAAAATGCGCGCTTCCTTCGATTTGCGTGCAAGTTTATGACGCAGAAAGCGTAGCGGCTCTTCTCTTAGGTCCATTTCGCGAGGGAGCCAGGGATATTTTCCAGGGTACCAAGGAAGGGGGGGGCGGGGGGGGGGTGGAAGAGGGGAAGGGAAGGGGTTCGACCCTGAAAGCTCCCCCGCCTTCCCTCTACCTACGTCACTGGTGTATTGTCGGTTCTACGTGATCTTGAAAATCTGTTTGAGATGGAGATGGGCATAAACTGATGTAGAATTCAATCAGCAAACAAAGGTTATCAGGGAACGTATAACAGGAGAAGAAGCTGGGACATTATGTCTTCCCTCCAAAAATTAACTTCAAACTGCGTACAGAACACGATACCTCCAGTAGTGACCACGGTAGCGACACCGGCCACCGACATATATACTGTGATAGAGTTGGGTCGAGACCGAAACTATGTGCTTCAGTCGTATAGTTTCCCAATCCAAAGCCACAGCCATCGCTTCGTCCGAATCCAAAGCCACAAGGAGCTTCCGTATTCTTGACCATCCGTGCAGAAAAAGGCCTGTTTTAACTTTCAACTTGCGCGGATTAAATCATAATTTAGATAAGTTTGTGCCGATTTCGTCTTCATAATTCATGCCAGAAGAGTATCTGCGTGTGCTGGGAGATCTTCCGAACACCGTTGCTCACGTTGCCACCGTAACGCGGATCATAGTTAACTTTTTTTGACGGTTGAGCGGTCTACGCGATTTCGTGTCGTTGGCCGGAGGCGGCGTCGCTTCACAGTACTGAGGAATGCTGGCTGGCTTTAGGCAAACGATCGCCATCACTTGTGAAGGCTGTTTGTTGAAACCTTGCGTAAATGCTTGCCGCTATCTTGAGAATCCCGTGAATGGTCTGCGATACTGAAGCACTGCAGAGACGCTGATCAGATTGTTTCGAAAGTTCGCTTTGCTATCTTCGAGTCAATTGGGACACGCTGTAAAGTTGTGGTAGTCGCGCTAAACTGATGATCTGTGCTGTCAAACGCTTGGATACGAATCTTTGGACAAACTCCTTGGATTTGTTCGGGAGGGCGACACGCGTGAAGAATGAAATGGCTTTCACTTTGACGTGTCGTCTCGCCCTTTCTCACGCTAGCGACAGCGTATCTCAAAACTCTCGGTCAGCGCGCATTGGCGTTTTGTGCCGCGTCCAGCGGGATGGCGCGGTTCGGTTGCCGGTGTGGCCCTGGTGTTTAGCGGATTGCAGCGGGTTGATAGAACACGTTTCAAGCTGGGTGTTGTAGTAGCGCTCGCGTACGGCGTGTGCCCCGCGGCGGCCTGCTGGGCGTGTCGTCGGTGTTCCGGCGCGAGGGCCTAGAGTTGCTTAAAATTGTTGAGAGGATCCAGTTAATCTCATCTTTTCCGTTGTTTTCTCCCTTACGGGCCCCTGCATATATGTCTAGCCTTGCGAGCCACCGAGAGTACTACTACTGTTGATAATTAAGATTCATTTTTGTTTCCTTAGTTGCGTTTTAATTTTCCCCGGTCATTTTCATGACATCTAGATCCCGCGGGTGCTCACGTAGTTTAGATGGCTGAGGAAAGAGGTTGAATGATTTGATTAAAACGCTTTGATCTGGTATAGAATGTGTAGTGGTACGAATGTTGCAGTGGAAATTCGCATTCCTTGCAGGTGCTCTCGCGTTTACAGTAAAGACACATTTAAATTCAGGAGCTCCAACCTGGAATATGCTGGCTCCCTAATTGAACGTTTAAATACTTGAGGTTCTGTCAAAGCTGAAGGCAGTCTCTTAAAACATTTCCGTGACCATGATCAAAACCCAATGCTGGTACTATTTTAGTGTAAAGGCTTGGCCAGAGTGTTGCTACCGATTAAGACTGAGTCCGACAAAACCAGTCCTTAAGCCACTTGTGACGGCTTATGACCTTGCTCCGCAACAGCAATGGCAGTCATAAGCAGCTTAAACTTTTTTTTGTTCAAACCAGTCGTTGTCGGGTGCAACGGTGTGAACCAGCTTTAAAACCTCTTAGGTGCATGTAATCAATAGTAAATTCAGGATAAACTTGCGCATTGTATTACCTTAAAGTATTTCGATCACATCCCCGGTTTGGATTCTTGATATATATCCCAGCTCAACGGAACGTCAAGGGGCTTGTTGATTGCTGTGCATGTGTTTATCATTCGAGTTTTGCTACATCTAGGTAGTATTTAATGTGTTTTTAGGTTCCAGAATTTTTTTAAGGCACCAGTAGGTATCTAAGCTCCATATGCACACTGTTCTTAATACAAATATTTTATGCAGAAACTCATTTTCCTTATTTGGGCGAGTTTAATGTTGGTGTCATCATGGTCTTTGCACTGTCGACGACAGGAGAAGCATAATGTTGCACTTGTTCTTTTGCTGATCTGTGAAGCAAGCTCTGGTTTCTTTTTTGTTCCAGAATTTCAGTCGGAGTCTTATTCATGATGTTGCAGGAAGCCTGTATGATGACGAAAAAACTGCAGTTGATTAGAAGCTGCCGATGAGCTACCAGTCCGGATAGCAGCTTTCAACTCGGCAAGGGCCTGCAGGCGTATCAGTCCCACCCGTTTCTCTACTGCCATTTCAGACAGGATGCTTTGTAAAAGGTGAAACAGGGCCCATGCACTGCTTCCGCAGGGCCCTGCTGGTATTTGTCTCACATTTTTGTTTTTCTCAACGAACAACACCATTACATACTCTAAAATACCGAACAAGGGCCAACTTTAAACTGTAGATAATCATGGAAATCTTGGGGTTGGGAGCTTGGTAGGTACGATAGCAAAGGTGCACATGGTCAGGTGGTCTCTTGCTTGGTCTGACCACGGAATTACGAACAGCTGCCGTTTGTGGAGCTATTTTACTGCACGAACGCGAGAAAAGAAAGCTTCGTTTTTTTTTCTTTACAAAGGAGCATCTAAAAAGTGCAGGATAATGCGCTGGCTTGTCGTTGTTTCTAACTCCTTCAATTTACCCTTGTGTTTGAACAAAACAGCAGTTCATCTTTTAATGTGCACTACTTTCTGTGGCATTGAAAAGAAAGCTAGGAAGGGGAAAGAAGAGCAACCTTACTTTTCTTGGGCGCAACTTTCTGTGGCAATCAAAAGAAAGCCAGGGAGGTGACAGGCAGGCAGTGGTAATGGCTCCCTGTTAGCGCACCACGTAGTTCTGAACTTCTTTTGACCTCGGTTTCAGTTTTGGGTTTGGCGTTTCGTCAACCACGCAGTTGTTAGAGTGCCTTTTTTTGTACGAGGATCGCAGTTCAGTGAGCTGAATCCGGATTGCCTAGTATGCAGGCACATTGACGTCTCTTTATTTTCGGGTAACCCTAAAGCGCCCGAAGGCAATATTGCAGTTGGGGGCGGGTACATAGTCAGCCGTGAAGGTAGAAATACACCCGTGCATATGTACCAGACAAAACAAGAAGCCCTAGCGCACAGGAAAACACTCATCAGGGAAAGCGAGCCCAGAATAAAATAAAAGCCACATTTGTTGCTCGCATTCTAGATGCCTGTTAACGTTTCATGTTTTTAAACGCAAGACAACGCTTTGACTGAAGCACTGACAGACTTGCAAGGTAAATTTCACCATGGTCAATCTCATAGAAAAAATATTTGTCTTGTAACTGACGCAGCTGCGCAGTGTCGATTCAGGAAATGCTGAAATTTCATCATCGTAGACAAGCACCAAAAAATACACAGGGACAAGAAGTTACCTAAACACTGGCGAACTCGCAAGTACCATTTAGTGAGAAAACATTATCTTATATAGCCGAGAAAAACGTCAGTCTTTATTACAATCTGTATAGCCCTCTATCAAGAAATTCATGTTCTTTTGCCG
Organism: Ixodes ricinus; assembly: GCA_037355805.1. Classification (NCBI taxonomy): domain Eukaryota; kingdom Metazoa; phylum Arthropoda; class Arachnida; order Ixodida; family Ixodidae; genus Ixodes; species Ixodes ricinus. The sequence goes on from JAZHYW010003498.1 coordinate 12,792, forward strand.
ATGAGGTTATGGATGTGTTATTTGTACACCTAGTGGCTTTGGCTTTAGTCGCAAACGCCTCGTGTAGCTCTCTAGATTCTTTACCTGGGTATCTGATCAAAACGTTTCGGTCGTCAAATTTCTGGGAGCGAAGACAGCGGCTGCAGTGCCTGGCCAGATGTCCAGAAGGGGGTTGCTAGTTTTGCCGCATCATGTTCGGTGGTGCAATTGTTAAAACATCAACCTCTCTGACGAATGCATACAAAACCATATAATATTGAAATTGCCACATTAATGAATTCCATCAGTACTCCAGTGTTTGGAGATCATTGATAAGTAAATTCTTCTGGGGCTGAAAAATCTTCACGCCGCGCGATATACTAAATTAAAGCACGCACACGCCACGGCACAGTTACATTTTATTTGGATCGTATTTAGTTACGGCTGGCCTTAGACTGTATGTGTGTGTGTGTGGGAGGGGGGGGGGGTCGGTGGTACACCAGAGCGCTTTACACGTGTAGCAAAAGATCGCGCTGCAGAAACCAGGGGTCTTGGGCTCTCTCACAACCCCTGCTTGCTAAGCAACCAGTATACGAAACAACCGGGAGTTCTGGTTTTCAATGTCTCACTTGTTGTACATGTTTCTCACCATGTGCTCGGTCTGTTTTGACATTGGTTGCCAACTTCGTAAATCTCCTATACGACAAACAAGAGCAAGCTCAAAGAGTGTACCGACGACACACAACACAGATGGTGCCCAAAAATATACATGATAAAGAAGCCAACTTTGTTTTCAGGGAGCTAGAAAACCCATGTTGAAATTAAACCAAGAAAACACAAATGAGCTATAAGGAAATGCTACAAGTCTTGATCATCCTGGCTAATGTTATGCTAACGTTTGAAAATTAATGCTAAACGGAACGATTTTATGTATTTTAATTGGTTAAGTTACACCCATCAAATTATTATGGTTAAACTATATTCAGCTGTGCAGTGAAACGGCGTCCTTTGTCTTCATTGCCACATAAAGTTGTCCCCAAGCGCATCACTATCCAGCTCTTTTCGACCCTGTAACCCTCAACCTCCTCTCCTGCTTTGCCGTTCTCAAGTTCTATCCCCATGTTCCCTGCCAGTCGTCTAGGTAACCGCCCATAGCGACAGGGCGCATGGTGTGTCTTACGTATATTGTTTTTAGCTTGCCTAAAGGGGTTATGACGCGAAAATTAAACTGATAGATTTTTCTTGAAATGAAATGCTCATAGGCTACTTAGTATATACACCAAGTTTCGCGATTTTTGGAGCTCTGGTAATTGCAATATTCAATTTGCAAACTTTTATCCTTTTTATCTGGCGACCAAGCAGCACTGCCCAAGTTAGTCACACCACGGAGTCCATAAACCAAGCGACCATGAACATTCTCGCATTCTAGGCGCCCCCATAATCGCCCAAGCTCTCGTCGCCGCGGGGCCGCGGTGTGATCAAACCGCTCACGCAACTCGGTAACCCGAACACTATTCTCGCTCTCGCCCCGGCCCGTTGACCTTTGACCCTGCACGCTTCTGCGAGATATTTTCGGACGACGGTGACCACGACGACTTCGACCGTAACATGCCGTCGCTGTAGCTGGTCAGCAGCGGGTCGCAGTCAGAATGAAAGCTCCCAACATTTCTTGATAGCAATCACTCTCATCAGTGCTGCGATCAATGTCGAACAATTTGACAAGGCGAGGGACGCTGTAGACGTAATTGCCACGGATAGCATGTTTGACACGCGGAAGGTAATTAGCAAACTGAAGCTCGAAACGCCAAGAGGGCCAAGTCTGTGAGTGCGTGCAAGAGGGCACAGCGCGGGAGGCTGGCTACGTAGCCAGCCTTTAGCTCCACGCGGATCCGCCCCTCCGAAGGATGCGCATATAATTCGATTTATTAACGAAACTATGGAGCCATTTTCAAAACAAATTTAGCAAAATTATTGGAACAAACAATGGGTCCCAGCAGTATAGTTATCTCATATTTTATTTTTGGCATGTCATAACCTTTTTAAAATAGGGGAATAGGTATTTAACATGTCTTGTGATGAGTTGAAATGTTTTGAAAGAGGGTGTTGAGCGCTTACTCTGACACTTGTGGACGATCGGTGTTTTATGGTAGTTTTATGCTGTTATGTGTTACTAGAATGAATTGGATTTTTGTATAGTTACCGCATATGTGTGGAGGTGACTCATGCAGCTGTTAATGACAACTCGTACGAAATTCAACCTCGTGCTCGGTGTCTATGAGCTGCAAAAACAGTAATGTTGAGGAATTTGGCGATTGGAAAAGTTTGAAGATTTCCACCCTAATCGGCGTCGATCAGGAAAATTCAGCCTTCCTTTCTATGAGTGTCAGCAAAGGCACGTGTGGTGTGACACATGAACCTCTCTACTCAGCAACTCAACCAGCCTGCCAACGTAAATCTCCGCTTGGAAACTAGAGCCTTGGGAGAATCCAGAGTACAATTTAATTTCAAAACGTATAAAAAAGGCAATCTCCTATACTCTAAGTGAACTGCTGCTTCTTATGGAAGATTTGTGGAATGGCTTCATAGAGCAAGAGCTTGTTTCTATAGCTACCCCAGTAGCTCATCAATGGACTTTCTATGTGATTTTTTACTAGTTGTGAACATCGAGGCTGGTGAGGTAGTTCGTGCTGCGGAGGAGAAAATATTTATCAGCTTGACAGTCCACGCAATCTTTAGCAGCCAAGATTTTGGATGTTGCGAGAACAATGAGGCTTCACTTTAGCTCATTTATTTTTTGCCAGAAGTTGTACGAGGAACCGCCAGGATGGCCTCTGCCAACAGCAGGACATGCCGGCTACTGTGGCCTCATTTAATGTTGTCGCTTAGAGACAACTTTTAATTCATTGGTGGTATAGAACGCTAAACACACCAGTCGGTGACGCATTCTGAACACCATAGCGTAGCATCTGTTGCCGGTATCTTCTGATTGGTTCTTATTGCAGTTATCACAATTTCCAGATTTTTCTTCTTTTGTTCTTCAGTAGGAGCTCACGAAGGTGGCACTTTGAACAGAGGGAGAGAGTGGCTGACAGTAAGCTGCCCAAGACAAGCTGCTGGATCTAGTGACCATTTTCGAAAGCCGATGGATGAGAAAATTCACAGATGTGCCTGGACATTTATAAATGGTAAACACAATCTAGACTACCTTTGAATTACGCCTTGACCTAACGGCTCCAGCTTGGATGCCGCGTTTGGCTTCCAGGATTGAACTTGATATGCTAAGCGGCACATGTCACCATTTAGGGACACGCTGGGACGCTTATCCGCAAACTCCGCTTCCCAGTCCATGTGCCACCAAAGACCCAGACAAAGAGATCCCGATCCAATTCAAAGTTCTATTTTAATCTTGTTAGTTGGAGTGTCGTAACCGTTAATTAAAATTTCGGTCTAACCCCGCTCGTTGCCGCACACCCAGCAAAGCAGAGCGCGAGGACAGATGTAAAGACTAGCAAAAGTAACGTCATTAGCAGGGTCCGAAAAAACCTTGCTCGCCAATGGGCTGACTTGGGGATGCCAACGATGACGTCACGAAGCTTTGGACAACTTAAATTTGAAAGGGAGGCTTGATGCAAGCTCTGGTGTAGTCGCGGCATATATTTCTGGAAATAAATGCAGTGTATGTTGACTTTCGCCCAAGTTTAGCGCGATTACCGAATTAACTGGACAAAACGCAATGGAAGTCCGCTTCTAACTCGATTTTTTTTATAAAAGAGCTTCAGCTTCCCTTTAATGCTAGGTTCACCTAGTTGCACAAGCCTGTGCCAGTGACAAACTAGAGCAAATGCATATCTGTTCTATTTTGCATTGAATGCACTGCCAGTGGAGGAATGTTCAGATTTCAGTAAGCCCAAAGCGCTTAACAACTAATTCGAATGTGATGATCAGTAGACTCATTAATTCAAACTCTATTAAGTCATGATTTCGTATGATTTATCAAAAGCTTGAACCATCAGAAGCTCATCTAAGTATGTTGAAAGATAAATTATCATTTAATATATGGATGGCTACACAAACAAAACGGATATCTGATGATTTTCTCAACAGAGGCCTATTAATCATGAGCTCGTATGGCACTCATGAAGCATTGGTAAAAGTTTCGGCACAAGTTTATTCAACCTTCAAAAATGTTGTTTATCAGGGACTGTTTAGACAGCACATGGCACCTCAAACAAAATAAATTCGTTCAAACAGCAAGAAAAAAATGGTATAATATGGACGATTACGCATGGACACATGAGTAATGAAAACGGGCATCGTGCTGCAGTTTCTATTGCAACTTGCGTGAACGCTGTGCCATAAAGCCATGCCGCCACATCACAGCGTCCGTGCAAGATGCTATAAAACTGCCGCAAGGCGCCCATTTTTGTGGCTCATGTGTCCTCTGCTTCAAAAACGTATATAGATAGAGTTTAACCATGCGTTGGGATGTATAGGAGCCAAATGAGGAGGTACCATTGGCCGAAGGTTTGCTCAGCGTGTTCCAGAGCTTTTTCACAAATTCGTATGTGACCAACCAGAAGCCGCACATAGTATCGTGGCAGTGGTTCCGAGAAACACAATAAGTGCGTCGAAGTAACTCTCGGTGACAGGGGTGCAGTGATGTTTAGTCACGGTCAATCAAAATTACGGTGGAAGATATAGAAGATATAAAAAGGATGCGCTACCAGCTGAACGATTGGCATAATCCGTACACTAGGCGTCGAGCGGTGGGAATCGGTGTCGAAGCGGTCAGATTCCATTTGAGCAAAACAGAAATCAAGCGGCACATTCCTTTCTTACTTCTTCTTGCATAACCATAATCGAAACATTGCATGCATCCCGCAGGGGGCACCTGTGACAGCAGGTGTTTGGACAGTGACGTTTCCACAGACCCCGAGCCCCGCAGGGGACGCCTAAAACTTAGGTGCTCGGTGCTTGGTGAGTAGCGTCACCACGGACCCCAGCCACATGGGCCGCGATACCCGCACGTAGGGGGCACCTGCCTTTGTAGGTGCTTGGTGAGCGGGGCCACCGCGAACACCAAGCTATGGGTTTACCCAGCCAAGCCTGGCTGTGCTTGGCTTAACCCGTGTCCAGGGAAAAGAGGATCTTGGTGGTTGAGCTGAGCCCAGGGTGCGTTTGGACCCTTCGGGCCCCGCGGGCGAGGCAATGTATCGCTTCGGTTCCTGCTTCGCCTAGACGGGTGTCCTTGCTTGGCCCGACCAGGATGATTCAGTCAGTCACCTCTTCTACCCTATTGTTTCTTCTTTCACCTTTTCTCCCACCTCTTTTTTATACACTCTTTTCCTTCCTTTTTCACCCTCTTAGTTGGCAAGGGTTAACCTTTGGTGGCCACATACACCTTGTCTAAAACCACACGCAGTGGAATAGAGTGGGCAGCACTAAGAGAGTAACGTCTTCAACCAAGTCTGTCTTGTTATGAAGCGTTCCCTATTCCCTTGTTTTGTGTTTGGTGGTGGCCGGTGCACCACAGTTTTCGAAAACCCTTCCTATTCATATAAGGCCCAAACTTAAGCCTCTTGATCGGCCCCCCAAGAGGGTCCAAAACGAAGCACTAAACACATTGAAACAATCTTTTGAACTGCAGAAATTCAAGAAGTTTCTTGTATTGCACTCTTATGGTGACAAGCCACTTGGCAAACTTTCCTTCTTTCTGGTCTCTAAAGTTCTTGAGGGTGTTATTGGCTCCAATTGCAGGGCAAAGAAAATGAGATCCGATGATTTCCTTGTCGAAGTCAACACAAGGCAGCAAAGTGATGCCCTTCTAGAACTCAATCTTGTCTCAGACTACGAAGTAAGCGTCAGTCCTCATTGCAAACTGAAGAGTCTTCATGGACTCATTTCTCAGGACGACTTGCTTGACTGACCTGAGCCAGAGGTAATTGAGGGCCTCTAAGGAGTTAAAGCTACACGGCGAATCACTGTCCGCCGTGATGGTGCGGAACGGAAGACAAAACACATAATTTTAATTTCAATTCGACCATTCTGCCACGGTCTGTAAAGGCAGGTTACTTCAGTGCCGTGTCTGACCTTATGTGCCCAACCCACATCGGTGCTTTAAGTGCGAGTGGCTCGGCCATGGGTCATGGAGCTGTCAAGGAAGGTACACCTGTGCAAAGTACTCCAGCAAGAAGGACGCTGAAGTTGCGCGGATTATGAGCCTCATTGTGCAAACTGTAGTGGCCACCACCCAGTATACTCCCGATCTTGTTTTCTGTGAAAGAAAATAAATAAATTCTTACATTAAACGTTACCGAGAACATCACCCATATTGAGGCTAAGAAGCGTTTTGCCTTTGTATAAAAGGTTCTTATGTCCAGGCTGTGCGCAGGGGACGAGCGCTGCCAGTGATTTCGCTGGCAACGCAGACGTCTCCGGACCACCTGCATCTCTCGTCACGGTCCTCCTCCAAACCCCCGGGAGCGGCGCCAGTGACACTGCTTCCGAACCGCAAGGTGAATCCTGCTGTGCCAGCATCCACCCCGGAACAGGAGTTGACGTCTCCTGCACAATCAGCTGCTTCGACCACTCGGAGCCGGGGACTATCTCCCACACCTCTGCTTCCCAGAGGAAGCCCGAGGAAGTGCCAAGGCAGTCGACCTCCAAGGGCCAGCTGCCGGCAGCTGCAGACAATCCCATGGACGAGAGTGGGCTGACATATGACGAGGAGGCTCTCCTCTCAAGATCAGAGTCCACCCCTTTTGCTTCTGGTGTCTCGAATCGGAAGCAGAAAGACCTCCCTAAAAAAACAAAGTGCGCCGCGTGTGGAAATCGATTTTATACCCTAAGAAACATAGCGTTTAATATAATTTGTATGTTATAGTTACTAATTTTTGAATCGTTAAAAATGTAGGTATTATGCAGTGGAACCGCCGCTGTCTTTTTCGTAATATTGATTATGTTAACCTTTTTCTCGGTGAGCTCCAGCTTGTTGCCCTTTGTTTTCAGGAGACTCATCTTAACGGAACCCATGCACAGTTACTATGGCGACATCAGGTTTTTAGAAAAGACCGTGTTTCTTGCGACACCTCTTCTGGCGGAGTAACTGCGGTTGTGCAGAGTGATATTGCCTGTGCTCCTGTTCCTCTCGCGACACCCCTTAGAGGCAGTAGCGGTTCGTGTTCTGCTTGACCGCCAACTAACGATTGTTTCACTTCACCTTCCACCAAACCTTCGAGTGCATTTACAAGACCTTCAAGAACTTGTGAGCCAACTCCCACAACCTTTTTTTATCTTAAAAGATTTTAATGGAGACCACCCTATGCGAGCAAGTGGTCCTCAAGAGTCCCATGGCGGTGTCATTAAACGTTTTTTTTACAGTCGTCTTGCCTTTGCCTTTTATACAAAAAAACAATCTTCTCTTTCTTTAGTGCGCCTCATAATACTTTTACTTCCATCGATATTTGCATATCATCACCTTCTTTACTTCCTTGTTTTTCTTGGAAGTTATTGAAAAAGCTTTTGGTAGTGACCATGTCCTGTCATTTTAGAAAGTTCAGTATCGCTTCCTTCTCTTCGAGCTTGTGTTCTTAGGTGGAAGCAAGATAAAACCGACTGGGCATTATTTTCTCTGGAGTCAGTGGTGGAACCCTTGGTTTGTTTAGCTATGTCTCCGGAGAAAGCAACACTTTACCTCTCTGTAAAAAATATAAATGCTGCTTCGGTGTTAGTTCCCCCAACGTTTGGAAATATTCCCAATCAATGCAAACCTTGGTGGAACAAGGACTTTACGACTACCATGAAAGCTAATAATTAGGCTTGGTTAAGATTTCGGCGGTACCCAACTGTTCAGAACAAGATCGAATTCACACAGTGTAAAGCAAAAGCTCGTTGGACACGAAAACAAGCCAAGAGGACCTCATGGGTGAAATATTTTCCTCTCTAAACAGTTTTGTTTCTGAAAAAGCGGTATTTGATCGTGTTAGGAACATTTGGGATAGTTACCACTCCTTCAGCATTCCCCGTTTCACTTCATCATCACCATCACTAAAATACGAGGTTGACATTCTTGCTGATTATTTTTGAGTGGTCTCCAGTTCCTCAATTTACACAACTGAATTTGAAATTTAAGGTTCTTGGCAGACAAAAATTCAATCGATTTCTCTGGAAGTAAAACTGGTTACATTCGGCCGTTCACAATGGTTGAGCTTGAAATGGTCCTTCCGGTCGGGAAGCAATCAGCATCTGGTTCATATATGATTTATTATAAACTGCTGAGGTTCTCCGCTGAATCCTTGGCGCATTTGTTGTCTTTTGCCAATCAATTATGGGCTGATTCTTGTTTATCACTGCTGGAATCGAGCGCACATCATTCCCATCTTAAAGCCTTGCAAAGACCGCTCCCTACCAGCAAGTTATCGTCCTATAGCACTGAGTAGTTGTCCAGAAAAAAAGCTAATGAAAGGCTCATAAACAGAAGGCTAGTATACATTCTAGATCAAGAGAACATTTTCTTAAAAAAGAGTGTGGTTTTAGAAGAGGTCGCTCAACCTTAGTTCACCTTGTCCGGTTGGAGACTTTCGTACGTGAGGATTATTGTGAACCGGCAGCATGGCCCTTAAGTCATTTTTGATTTACACAATGCTTACAATACAGAATAGACATGGCGGTACGGAATACTTCAGGACCTGTATAATTGCGGAATTGGTGGTCACATGCTGCGTTGTTTTGACAAAAATGCGCCGCAAGACAAGGACGGAGTGAGAAAGACAACACGAAGCGCTACTTTCAACTAAAGGTTTATTGAAAACCCACTACTTTTGTACCCAATCGGGCTTCTCAAGTAAGAGTTCAAATACTTTTTCAGTTAGATGCAATGAAGGGGCACTAATTCATTTGTCATCCTCCTGCATTGTGATGTTAAATGACTCGAACATCTCCTCAAAATTTTACTTCTCAGCTTTCCCAGGTTCTTTGTTTTTTCCAGTTCCGGGGAGCAAGGGCATCTGTCGCAATTAATAGCTATATTGCCCGAGGGGGAATTCCTTACCGATAGCGCGTGCTCTCTTGCTCTTTCATTAACGAATCTGCCCGTTTGGCCCACGTACCCTTTTCCGCATGTCATTGGAATTTCGTATACGACCGAAGATGCGCATTCCTCGAACTTTAGTTGCTTGTTTCTGCAAACGTCACCACCGTCTTGTTTGTTGTTAATTCTTTGGCACAGGCTGGACAGCTTTTCCAGGGCCGAAAACACAACCGGCAAATTAAAGTGTGCCGCCACTTTTTTTAGGTTGTGTCAGACCTTGTGGATATACGGTATAACAGCCGGTCCCACTCTCCTCCTTGGCTTCTGTGCTTCTGTGCAAGTCGGGTGGGCAAAAGAAGGCACCAAGGATGGGACCAGCGGTTTCATACTTGAAAGAGAACAAGCTCAAGCTCCTGACCGCCGATAAGGAGGGCGGCTTGATCCCTGAAGGCCTCTTCGGCGAGAAGTCGCGGGCGGCTATCCAAAAGAACTTCAGGCAAGTTGAAAAGGTGTCACTTAACAAGATCAATACAGCGGCCAAGCAACTTTGTGAAAGTCTTGTATTGAACAGTCTGGCGAAGAGGGTTCAGGCTTCCCAGAAGCTTAGCCTGGAAGTGTTTTTCACTGACAAAACTGATAAAGCTAATATTCCTTTTAGGGTATTAGCGTCGGAAAGGGACTCATGGCAACGTCAAGTCGGAGGTTCTTGGGCGAGCAGCTTGCGGGTCTTGATTTAAACGATCCGTTTCTGATTCGTAATTCAGAGGCGGCCATCCAGTGCTTGTCTGCAGACGTTTTTTTATTCGGGCGGGTTCTTCATCGATGTAGAGGACTTATTTTATTCCATACGGCATTACGAACTGTTCCCTGCGGTTAGGGAGAGCATAGAGCGTAACGACGAGATCGCGTTTAGGAACTCTAGCGGGCTTAGTGTGGACTAATTTATAGAACTGCTCACATGTTACCTGGATTCTAGCTTTGTGTCTTTTGAAAGTGACTTGTATGTTCAAAAGCATGGGATCTGCATTGGGTCACGAGTCGCCCCCGTACTGTGCGACATTTTTTTGGCGCGATTTGGCCGGGAAGTGCTGAGCAGTCTAAAAGAAAAGGGGGATGTTAAGATACTAAGTTAGGTGGATGACTTCCTGGTGCTGGTACCGCAGCCCACTGTGTTGGATGATAACCTCATTCAAAGAGTGCTGGGCATTTTTTGTTTGAATTCGCGAGGACTAACGTTTACTCGCGAAACAATCGCGTCAGGAAAGCTGCAATTCCTGGATTTAAGTTTAGATTTTCAAGAGGAGCATGTGTGCTGGGAGTACAGACCACGGTCAAAGAAAACGGTCTTGCCCTTTAATTCAGCACACTCTAAGCTGGTTAAGAGAGGGATCGCTTCCTCCTTTTGAAGGCATCGTTTGCCAAGTCGTGCCAGCACGCCGTGAAAAGTAGTTTTTGCAACCAGGTGGAACGCCTAAAATCGTCGGGTTACCCTGATCGCTTTCTTAAAGAGGTGGCTGAAACACTTGTTTCCAAGATGAAAAAGAAAGAAGAGGAAGCACAGGAGCCCAGAAGGAGAGTGAGACCAGCTGTTATACCGTATATCCACAAGGTCTCACACAACCTGAAAAAAGTGGCGGCACACTTTGATTTGCCTGTTGTGTTTTCGGCCCCGGAAAAGCTGTCCAGCCTGTGCCAAAGAATTAACAACAAACAAGACGGAGGTGACGTTTGCAGAAAGAAGCACTCTAGAAAATTCGTGGAATGCGCATCTTCGGTCGTATACGAAATTCCAATGACATGCGGAGAAGGGTACGTGGGCCAAACGGGCAGATGCGTTAATGAAAGAGCAAGAGAGCACGCGCTATCAGTAAGGAATTCTCCCTCGGGCAATTTAGCTATTCATTGCGACAGATGACCTTGCTCCCCGGAACTGGAAAAAACAAAGATTCTGGGAAAGCTGAGAAGTAAAATTTCGAGGGAGATGTTCGAGTCATTTAACATCAGAATGCAGGGGGATGACAAATGCATTAGTGCCCCGTCATTGCATCTAACAGACAAAGAATTTGAATTCTTACTTGAGAAGCCCGATTGGGTATATAAGTAGTGTGTTTTCAATAAACCTTCAGTTGAAAGTAGCGCTTCGTGTTGTCTTACTTACTCCGTCCTTGTCTTGCGGCGCATTTTGTCAAAATAAGTCACGTACCAACTGGCCCATCTGTCACTATTGATGCTGGGTTGTATAAGGGACTTCTTGACAAACCGTTTTTTCAAGTCCACCTGGGATACACTCTTTCAAATGTCTTTACACAGGAAAACGTCGTCCCACAGAGGGTGTCCCGAGTGTTTCCTTGTATTAATCAAGATGAACAGCCTCGCTGCAGCGATGCCACCATCAGTTTTTATTCATTGTATATAGACGACGTTCAGATCGCTTTCACCTCATGCGACGTGTCAATTTATAAGCGGCGATCGCAGGTAGCAATAAATGTGATGAGTAGTGGGCTGATGAAAATGATTTCCGGTTTGCACAAGAAAAAAACGTTGTGCGTGCCTTTTTCATTGCTTCGGGGGTTGTCACTAGATCGCAGTCTGCGGATGAATGACACTGACATAACCGTTAGGCATGAACACAAGTTCTTAGGTGTTATTTTTTACAAAAAGCTCACTTTTCAGACGCACCTAAAGGAACTGAATCGAAAGTGTCTTAAATGTGCTAATGTTCTCAAAGTTCTTCCACACATTCTGGGGTTCTGACGGGAGGTGCCTCCTGCGACTCTACAACTCGTTGGTTCGTTCCCGTCTCGACTATAGTGCGGTTGTGTATGGCTCGGCACATCCGTCATGTTTAAAAATGCTAGATCCTGTCCACCACATTGGACTTCGAGTTGCCACGGGGGCCTTCCGAACGTCACTTGTCCTGAGTATGTATGCAGAGACATACCAAATGGCACTATAAGAACGAAGAGAGTACCTGAGCCTATGTTATAGTTATAATGTCAAATCTGACCCTGAACACCCATCCTTCCGCTGTTCGCAGGCATCTCCTTTTTACGTGTCTTTGTAGAATAAGCCAAGGATAGTACGGCCTGTATGGCTCCACGTTAAAAGCATGTCTGCATCCCTGCACCTTGCACTTCCTGAGCGTAGATTGATGACGAGAGTTCGGAGCATTGCTCCTTGGAAGGTGGTGAACTATACCTGTGACTGGTTGCTGGCGAAGTACAGAGTGGGCTCGGCACACACCGACTGGACAACATGGCTAAACCGCCGATCCTTTTCTACCAGGTCATGTTCCTGCTGCTGTCCTGCACAGAAACCTGCACTCTTGGCAGTCATCCTGGCGGTACAATCAGGAGCTCCGGAAGGAGCGAAGACAGCTATATCTACGGCGCATCATTGCATCTGAATTGTCGACACGTGCCGAACTTGGGGGAGGTGCCTCTTGGAACAGCTTCAGCGGCAACGGCGCTGCAATCGCTGCCCATAAAGACCAAGCCTGACCGGACCAACGCCAGTGGGCTCGGCACACACCGACTGGACAACATGACTAAACCGCCGATCCTTTTCTACCAGGTCATGTTCCTGCTGCTGTCCTGCACAGAAACCTGCACTCTTGGCAGTCATCCTGGCGGTACAATCAGGAGCTCCGGAAGGAGCGAAGACAGCTATATCTACGGCGCATCATTGCATCTGAATTGTCGACACGTGCCGAACTTGGGGGAGGTGCCTCTTGGAACAGCTTCAGCGGCAACGGCGCTGCAATCGCTGCCCATAAAGACCAAGCCTGACCGGACCAACGCCAGTGGGCTCGGCACACACCGACTGGACAACATGGCTAAACCGCCGATCCTTTTCTACCAGGTCATGTTCCTGCTGCTGTCCTGCACAGAAACCTGCACTCTTGGCAGTCATCCTGGCGGTACAATCAAGAGCTCCGGAAGGAGCGAAGACAGCTATATCTACGGCGCATCATTGCATCTGAATTGTCGACACGTGCCGAACTTGGGGGAGGTGCCTCTTGGAACAGCTTCAGCGGCAACGGCGCTGCAATCGCTGCCCATAAAGACCAAGCCTGACCGGACCAACGCCAGTGGGCTCGGCACACACCGACTGGACAACATGGCTAAACCGCCGATCCTTTTCTACCAGGTCATGTTCCTGCTGCTGTCCTGCACAGAATCACTGCACTCTTGGCAGTCATCCTGACGGTACAATCAAGAGCTCTGGAAGGAGCGAAGACAGCTATATCTACGGCGCATCATTGCATCTGAATTGTCGACACGTGCCGAACTTGGGGAGGTGCCTCTTGGAACAGCTTCAGCGGCAACGGCGCTGCAATCGCTGTCCATAAAGACCAAGCCTGACCGGACCAACGCCAGTGGGCTCGGCACACGCCGACTGGACAACATGGCTAAACCGCCGATCCTTTTCTACCAGGTCAGTTGGGAAAATCCGACATCGTTTAGAGGCAGTTATTTTGTAATTGTCTCGCCGAGCCCACGGTATTGTTTGTTTCTGGTGAAGAAATGTGTATGTGTGATTAGCCTCTTGGTTTGCGGTGACGTTGAGTCAAACCCATGCCCAAAAACTGATAATGAGATTCTAATGGAAATCAATGCTAATATTCAAATGCTGCTACAGCGCACAAATGGTTTAGAGGAAAAGTTAGAAAACTTGACCACGAGGGTGACGTCTAGTGAAGACCGTATGACGGCCCTAGCTGAGGAACTTCAAACGCATGTTCAAGTCCTGGAGCACAAGATAGATGAACTGGAAAACAGAGAACGAAGGAACAACTTGGTGATACATGGTCTGACGGAGAGTCCGCAAATTCGTCCTCGTTAAATACTACGGTAGTCAAGGAAATATTTGAAAAACATTTGGAGATATCGATAACAAGTATAGAGCGGATCCACCGTCTCGGAAAGCACAAAGAGGGCTCACAACGCCCCGTCATACTTAGACTTATGGACTACCAGGAAAAACAGCTGATACTTCAAAATGCCCAAAAATATTATAAGGCACAAATATATTCGTTGGTGAAGATTTTTCATACCGTGTTCGCTCAGTCAGGAGACTTCTTTGGAACAGCTCACGAGCCAACAGGGAAAGGGGAAAAGGTGTATTTGTCATATGATAAGCTGAAGATAAATGGTGAAGTGTACATATGGGATTACCAGAAAAATAAAAAATTGAAAGAATAACAAACTTCCTGCCAGCGCCTTACTCCCTGCGCATGATACAGAGAGGAAGAAAGAAAATAACTAAGACTGGTATCCCTAAATGCACGAAGCTTAGTTAACAAAACTGACCAACTAGAAGTTTTAATTTATTTCTACGACCCGCATGTTTTTCTGATAACCGAAACCTGGCTGAATGATACTATTCTCGATAACGAAGTTGTATTGCCAAACTATAGGTTAATTTGCAGGGAAAGGTGTGACAGAGGTGGAGGAGTAGCTATAGCTATAAATGACAACTTGGTTTTTCAATCCATGGAGCATGTTCGTGACACTGAAAGTGTGTGGTGCAAGTTGGATTTCTTCGGAACATGGTTAACTGTTGGAATGGTATATAAAAAGCCACGATCATCCTCTGAAGACTTAGATAATATCCTGGATTACTTGATCGCAAACACTAATAGTCAAAGTAAATTGACAATTGGAGGAGATTTGGTCATTTGGTCGGACGATGGTGTGGCTGTCCAGGGCACGAGAATGTCCGACTCGCTTCTACAATTGGCTTTAAGTCGCGGTCTCCGTCAAGTTGTTACGGAACCTACGCGTGTTACTGACACTACATGTTCGCTACTCGATCTTTTGTTTGTTAGTAATCATTTCGATGGTCGTGAGGTTTCTGTTTATGATTGAATTTCTAACCATAACTTTGTATTGTTAAAATGTGATATTACTGTCTCTAAGGCTAAAAATTATGAAGAGAAGATGTACTATGACTTCGGTAAAGCAAATGATGAATACGTTATTGACTATCTCGAGCAGTTCCTCGATTAATTCAATCAGCGGACTGAGGTAAATGAAATGTGGCTGAGCTTTGAGTGTATAGTAGGCCATTGTCTTGCTTATTTTATTCGAAAAAAAGACAAAAAAAGATAAAACGCCGAAACCAATGGATAACACGGGAAATTGTCCACGTCAAACGGAACCTGAAAAAGCTTCAGAAGCGTCGATCTGATTATGTAAATCAGCAGGCGAGGCAACTAAAAAGCTTAATAAAATTGGCTAAAGAAACGTACTATACAAGGGCGTTACCTGAATGTTTGCTATCTAACCCCGAAAAGTTCTGGCGTCACTTATCTCCTGCAAAAAGTGGTATGAAACAGATATCTATTGACGGCAGCCTGGTGAGTGACAAGGAAATAATAGCAGTTAAGTTCAACCAGTTTTTCAAATCTGTATTTAGAATAGAGTCATGTCAGAACATTATTATTCCACCGGCTGAACACATGAGCAGTTTTATATCTGAAGAGGGTGTTGTTGCACTACTCCTTTCACTCGATGAAAAAAATCCCCGGGACCAGATGCTTTGCCGAATGCCTTTTTTAAGAGATATGCTGAATGGGTGGCCAAATACCTTGTACAAATATTTTCTATATCAATCAAGGATGCTACATTACCGAATGACTAGCTAGTCGCTAGGGTTGTCCCTATAAAGAAATCTGGCAGAAGTGACTCACTTGATAATTATCGTCCTATCTCCATGACTTGCACGGCCTATAAATTACTAGAACATATCATAAACAAACAACTCGTTTCTTTCTTGGAAATGCATAATTTTCGAAACCCCAACCAACATGGTTTCCGCAGTGGCCTGTCAATGGTAACCCATTTGATTGAGTTTTACCATGAATTAGCTACTTACGTTAACAACCGTACGCAGGTTGATGCAGTGTTCATCGACTTGTTGAAGGCATTCGACCGGGTACCTCACCGCAGACTAATTAAGACATTAATAGACCTCGGCGTTCCCTTTCTTTGACTAGGTGGATGAATGCATATCTTTCAAACCGTCAACAATTTGTGGATATAAATGGTACTTACTCAGGGCTGTTAGATGTTCATTCTGGGGTGCCCCAAGGTTCTGTCTTGGGGCCCCTACTTTTTTAACTTACGTTAACAGTTTGTTCCCATCCACTGATGATGTCCAAATTAAGCTAAGTATGTTTGCCGATGACTGCGTCATTTACAGTCCCGTTGTTGAAATACAGGACCAGATAAAAATGAGTGACGCGTTGGCTAACATTGCGTCTTAGTGTCGTGAACATAACATGAAGATTAATATTAGCAAAACTCAGTACATGCATATTACAACAAAAATAACTGTCTTAAACTTTAGCGATAAGGTTGCTGGCGTAGGATTGACTGGAGTAAACAGTTACAAATATTTGGGAGTGATTTTGTCTTGTGACCTCGGGTGGAAGAAGATTGTGGAGTATGTTAAAAAGCGGGCAACTAACAAATTGTGGTACCTGAGGAGAACGCTGGGTAAATCTCCCTTCCATTCAAATTCTTGCGCATAAGACAATTATTAGACCTGTGTTAGAATGCGCGTCCGCAGTTTGGAGCTCTATGGCAGAGCTCTCTGGTCAGAGAACTCGAAGATATCCAATCGCTAGCAGTGCGTAAGGTTTTTTCAGATTTCAGACGAACTACATCTGTGACCGAACTTAAAAGGAGAGCCAATATAAGCCCTCTGCTAAACAAAGAGAGAGCCAACGGTTGAAGCTGTTCTTTCAGATTTTCAAGAACTGCATAAAATTGATGGCTCGGTTTACTTAAAACCAAAAAGTTTACTGGGAACGCTTGCATCACTCAAAGACCGTAGCCCTATTAAAGCTCGAATAAACAGCTATGAACAATGTTTTTTGTGGATACAATTGATTTGTGGAACAGCCTTCCCTGTGATGTTGTCGATATTGATTCACTCTGTTCTTTGAAAAAAGCCGCAGATATTATCTTTGAGTGTTAAGATTGCTTTTATTGCTGTGGTGACATTATTTTTATTGTCTTTATTTTTTATTACTGCAGTTACATTTACTGCGATACCGTTATTGTTATTACAAGTATTACATTTGGTTACTGTATTACTGTAGATATTGATAATCTTCTTTCGAATAAGTCGTAGGTATTGTTTTTCGGTGCTAAGATTGCTTTTTGTTTAGAACGGTTGTGTTTATAATTTCCATGTATGACACTGTATCACCCCACTCCTGCCTTGGCCCTATATTGGGCTGGCAGCATTGATAAATAAATAAATAAAATAAACGATCTCGCACCAGTAGTTCTTCAGCAAGAGCTTATGACCTTGCAAGCTAAGTGTAAGGAGTATACACAATTCTTCATTGATGGTGCCAAAACTCCACACTTCGTTGGTTCGGCTCTATATTCAAAACACTTTGCGAAAGCTCGACGGCTTGACTCTGTTGCCATCATTTTCACTGCAGAGCTTTATGGTGTGCTCATGGTCCTTCAATATATATTAGGGAAACAATATCAGGAAGGCTATTTTTCGTGGACTGCCAGAGTGCCATCCTCTCTTTCTGTTTCCTCAATTATTCTGAAAATCGGCCGGTGCAACAAGAACGTGTATAGTTAAGCCTGGCTTTCCAAGTGGAATGCAATATCAAGCTGTGCTGGGTACAAAGTTTTTGGGAATTTCAGGCAATAAAAAGGCAGATAGGCTAACAACCTCTGTTAAGGATGCTCTAGAGAAACCCGTTGTGTTACCTCAAGTAGATTTGTAACCATTTCTCAAAACGCAATTTATGTCGCCTTGCAGATAGGCGTTATAGAGGAAATAAATAATAAGCTACATATCGTCAAACCACGTTTAGAGTTTTGGGAGTGTTCGCACCATAAAGACAGTCGCCATGAAATTTTAATGTGCCGGTTGAGAATTGGGCATTCACGCGTGACCCATCTTCATATTTGTGGTGAGGACACCACAGTGTGCGAGCATTGCGATAAATTGCTAACTATATTGCTCATTCTATGGCCCTCCAAATTCTTCAATCGAGAACGTCAAACAAGTTTCCCTTCACTTTCCGGATATCTTCCCATTCCATCCAGCAATCTTGCTGGAAGATAAACCTTTAGTTTCTTTTATTCACAAATTAGATTTTCCTAAAACAAAAAGAAAACACAAAAAATTGGCTATTTCCACCACTCATAGATCTGCATAGTAATTCCTTTCTTTTAGTATAGACTCCTCAAATTATTTATCTGGCGGAGTATGGCTCGTGTTCCTTTTTTCGCCATTAAACATTTATTAATAACTCAACATTGAATGCATCAATTTTTTCTACCATGAAGAGTTGCTACATTTAACTCTTACGCACTTATTAAAATCGTTTCTCGATACCATGGCCAGGGGAATATTTTCGGCTTCTGGTTGGCCAAGAGAGCTTGGCGAGCCCTCTATCTACGTCTGGTGCACGCCTTGGCTCTGCCCGCTTGTTTCATATACCACGCGCTATATATACGGCTCTGCCCTGCTTTAGCCCTGTTGAGCGCGCTTCTTACTGAGCATTGCAACACCAGGAAAAACAAGCTTCACAGGTGCTGCTTCTCCGCAGTGCACCGGTGCTGGGGAAGAAGTGCGCTCAACGGTGCCACGAGAACAAAAGTATGAATTAAATGAAAACGTCGTTCGAGTTAGGAGGCTTATGAATACAATGAAAACGTAGCGGGACAACAGAAGTTTTGAGATTTGTTTGAGTCAACCAGACATATTGTATATCCAAGTTTCAATTATCGCGAGCCTACTGTGTACACTAAAAGCAATTTTAATTTGCCAGTTTTATTTCTGAAGCACTGGTTGTGTAGGGTATTCAAATCAATGCAAACTTTTTCTTCGATTCAATTTAGGAGAGTTTCGTTTTATATGTCATGTACAGTAGAAAGGTGGGGAGCTCGGCTAGCAGGTAAACGCATTGCATGCTGAATTCAACCATGTATGTCATATACTGTTTGTTGTGATTATGAATTGATTTCGAACCCTCTTCTGCACTTTATTTAGGGCTGCCCTTACATGCAGAATGAATATACCGTAGAGGTCTTCAATTGAAGGTCAACTATAGGCACAAGCATGTAGGGGTCTATGGACTGCCAGCGCGAGGATAACTATAATGTAAAATTTCTCCAAACTAAAAGCAAGGCATGCGTTCTTCCAAAAAAGTATTGTGGCGAAACCGCTTAATCGGTTCGTTTGTTGAGTTGTCATCTCTAGGAACAGCTTAATTCGCAAAAATAAAATCCTGGCAATGAGTAGTACAGGTTGTGTGCTTTCTTCCTTTTGCAAAACATGAACTCTTGTAAATTTCTCTAAGGATAAAATTATATAAGTTCATAGATTTAATGACGGATCTAGGAACTGTACATACCCATTCATACCCCAAAAGGTTCATGTGACTTCGGCTTGCTTTAACATGGAAGCAATTTAAAAGTAAACATTTGACAGAGATCTGTCTGGTTGGGAGTAATTAATTATTAAAGAAATTCGAACACCAACCAAGCCCTTCTATAGGGACCCTACGTTTCAAGACCAATTCGGCCTCTTCTTCAGGGGCGACTACGGCTATGGCCGTTGAGGAGCAGTGTCTTTTTCTTCTTCTTCTACGGCGGGTGTCTGGTCTTCTTCTTTTACGGCTGTGCCTTTTCAATAAAGTGACGAAGCCCGTTCACATAGGCGGATGGTAGAGCTCCAGAGTCCTATTAATGTTCTGTGGCGTTGTTTGAATATGCCATGATTCGAGGAACAAAGATTTGGGTAAACATTTGACGAGGATCTGTCTGGTTGGGAGTGCTCCTCAACGGCCATAGCCGTAGTCGCCCCTGAAGAAGAGGCCGAATTGGTCTTGAAACGTGGGGTCCCTATAGAAGGGCTTGGTTGGTGTTCGAATGTTTTTGACAATTAATTACATCCCAACCAGACAGATTCTGTCAAATGCTTACTTTAAAACTTTGTTCCTCGAATCATGGCATATTCAAACAACGCCACAGAACATTAATAGGACTCTCGGAGCTCTACCATCCGCCTATGTGAACGGGCTTCGTCACTTTATTGAAAAGGCACAGCCGTAAAAGAAGAAAACCAGACACCCGCCGTAGAAGAAGAAGAAAAGACACTGCTCCTCAACGGCCATAGCCGTAGTCGCCCCTGAAGAAGAGGCCGAATTGGTCTTGAAACGTAGGGTCCCTATAGAAGGGCTTGGTTGGTGTTCGAATTTTTTAATAATGGAAGCAATTTGCACGAAATAACTCAACAATAGGCATTTTTGTCTTCTTGAAGGCCACAGCTACGAGCCATCCGCATCAATCCTGTGCCTCTGATACGTCAAGTAAAAGATGTAGAGCCCTTCCAGGAGAGTCGCCTGATGTATCGGAGGTGAAGGTGGTACGGATGGCTAGTAGCTTGGGCCTTATATACGGCCGAAAAGTATAGTGCTTCGTTATTTAGTGTGGACAGCTTTCATAATTCCCTACGGATAGCTGTCCGTAGTGGGCTACAGACATTCCATTATTTTACGAAATGATGTGCCTTGTTTTTACAGACATCCAGTTTCTATATTACGGGAAACCTTGCCGGCAATATAGAACCCGCAACTTCTTCCAATAAAATGGGAAAAACGGATAACTGTCCGTAAAGTGAAATACAGACGTTCCGTCATTCTACAAAACTGTATGCCTTGTTTTTACAGAGTGTCCGCCCATTTTTAGATTACGGGAAAACATGCCGGAAATATTGAACCTGCAACTGTTACCCCTAAATTGGAGTGATTTTTTTTTACAGTGGGTCCCATACCCTTTGTGCAAGTCAAAACTGTTCAGATTTCTTTGATTCCCCCTGATATAAAACGTTCGTACCCAGTTGAAAATAAAGAGTTTCACATTTGGTGTCGTAGACATTCGCTTTCTTACGTATTTTAATGATGGACATTTGGATCTCAAAATGGTTCAACGATAACGGCCACAAAACAATTCGAAAGACGGCTGTAAAACGCTTCGAAAGGCGGCCGAAAAAACGGTTGACGATATCGGTCGCAAAACGCTCACCACGATCGGTTCAACTTATCGGACTGATCTGGAGCCGGCGTGCAAATCATTATAGGACCGTTATTTCTTAAACCTTTGACCGATATTTTTCCGTTATTTGTCCAAAATATTCGTGCTGCCTGGGCGCATACCTTGTAGCAATTTCTCAGCTTGATACGTTGACGACACGAAACACTTCGCAGATGGCTTATACGACAAAGGTACGATGTCCAAAACGAGGAAGTGATGGAAGTGCCCTGGCGGAGCACGCAGAACCAACTGGCTACACAGTCGACTTCAAAAGAAGAGCCATGCTGGATTTGGAGAGGAATTTGTAAAATTGGCTTTTCGTTCTGTCTTCGTTTATGCAGCAAACAAAGGGGAACGTGAATCGTCTCTTCCGGCTCTCTGCCCAACACATACGTCTCGGAACTGCACGACGTCACCAATGTCCCATTCATCCATGTGTGTGAGAAACAACGTGTGGTTTTTCCTTCACTCGTCTTTGAACAAAGGCCCAAACTGTTTTTGAACCTTTGTGTTAGGGTATGATAATATTTTGGTAAGAATATCTAAATAATGTCTAATTGTCTATTCCTAACCAGTCCTAGGGCTGCCGAACGTTTACCTCCATATGACGTTTAGGCTAGCAGTGTGGTAGCGAATATTTTCTATGATACGCAGAATTGGTTTTAAGAATCACCTGTTCGGTTATGCCAGTTTCTTAGTCACAAAAATGCTTTCCTTGACATATTTATATGCGTAAGCTCTAATAAAATAGGTACGGCTTTTTGTGCGGTTGTAGCCTAGGCTACGATGACCCTTAGTTTTTTAGTATACGCTGTTGGTACTGCACTTAGTTGGGGTGATGCGTGGGAGTTTTTTTTATTGAAACTGTTCATGTCACACGCTTGTCTCCGTGCTAAACTTTGCCTGTCTCGCGTCAGTACCACATAGGTTTAAAACCTTTGCGTGGAATTTTCTGGGTCACCAAGATTGAGAAGAGAGCTTTCGTTCCGTATTCCTCGCTCCTCGCGCTCTTTCTACACCAACTGTTCCTTCTCCTTTTTTCTTCTTACCACCTCTCTCTGCTCTGTGCTCTTTCTCAAACTACTTGCTTCTTCTCTTCCCGTTTTCGCCTGCTGGGTTTGAAGATCAGTCTGCAGCATGATCTGCCTCCACGCTGGTAATGACCGATTTATATCACAGACTAATCCGCGGACGGAATGATCACGTGACGGCAGCACCTAGGTTTCTTCTGTCTCTTAAGCGCATCTAAAACAAAGAGACGACCAGCACAATACATTCAGAATGGACCGAAGATGTTCGCGACATCATAGTGCCGCGAAACTCCAACTTCGCAGTGTGACAGTGGTTCAAAACCGATATTGCCGCTTGGCGCAATGGTCGCGGTGCTACCGGGAAAAGAAAAAACTGACTCATGTGCCGATATTATACACGGAGCGAGAGAACAACGCAACAATACTCCGTTCACCTTCAACCTGAAACTAGACGCTCCGCCTTCAGCGCAAGCTCGCTGGCATCGGCAGTGGGTTTGTTGCGCGTGCCTGGGAGTTCACACGGATGCTCACAAGGGCAGGGAACTTGAACTGAAGGCGGAGCTTCTAGTTTCGGATTAAGCGGTTAACGTAATATAGCTTTACCAGCTCAAGTCATGACACAGTCAGGCACGGATTATACGGCTTGAGGTCGGGGGGGGGTTGGCGAAGAAGTGACGAAGTCCTGGAGCTCGCGTAGAGGCGTTTGGAGAGGCCCCCATGAACTCCAAGCACGCGCAAAAACCACAAACATGACAGTACATTACAGCTAGAAGAAAAGTCGTGCAGTATAAATGAATATTGGAAGTGTAAACAAAAAAAATGCGGTCTGCCCAACGAGTTTCGGCAGACAAATATTGACATTGACACAAAGGGGTTCCGGGACCTGCTTCACGTGAGCCGGGAAGGCATCTGCAGCATCGTGCTCACATGGAACCATGAATCGCGTAAGAAAGTAAAGAGGTAAGCGCACAAAACACAGAGATGCGCCACTTTTTTTACTCCAGTTCAAAAGCAAAAGATAGAGGTCTGTTTATCGTTGCCAGACTAAACGCTTTGCAAGTCAATCACGCGCAAAAATCCGCGAATGGAAATGCGCTCGGCCACTTCAGTCCTTCCGTCCGGTGCCGAGGAGCGGATCGCAGTAATTGGTGACGTAACAATCCAACAAAACGCTATCCGCAAAAAAAAAAAATATCGCGATTTGTTTTATTGTTGAACTTGGCCATGCCCGTGTTTCAATCTCTAGAACATATTGCAGATTTTTTTCAAGATTGCTTCATGACCGTGGGCTCAGCGACCTACATATGTTGTGCTAACGTGTGCCTTGAATTGGCTGGCGTTCTAAACCTTGAGGTATAAAATGTACATAGCCATGGGCTACATATGCTATTTTGATTCATTGAGTAATTGCGGGAATGTTTAGTACATCTGCGCTTGTGTCCGAGTGGTTAAACATGCTCTAAGGGAGTGAAAGAACCAAAACAGCAGTGTGTCTTTTTATGTCTTGTTTCCAGCACGCGCGCGTTGCGTTCGATTATGCGTTATGCGACTCATAAGTGCTGCCGAAAGGCGGAAGCTTGGTCTCGACGCGGAGCTATAGAAGACCTGCCAGCCATTTCTGTCCAGTTTAAAGGGCTTATCTTATATTGGTATTGTGGTATAAAGGCGCACTCATATTTTTAAGCTTCTGTTTTTGTTGTTAACTCAATTTACGGCCTCTAAGAAGTCTATAAAAAACACACAAACATTATAGTGACGTATGCGTCCACTTTTCATACTTGAAGGTGATATCGAAAACGGTCACAGGCGCTTTTTTTACGATTTGGATCAGAAAATTTGATGCATCGTTAGAAACACTACTGCCAATCGCTAAATGGTCGATTGTCGTGCTACACGGCGGGCTTCATTTTTTCAAATGTGTTTGATTCAACCGCGAAAAATGAGCAACTTACAATCGTCTCTAGCGCGTGAAATGACACTATCTGATTTGTGCGCCGAATCACAAGAAAAGCGGCATGTCGCGGTATGTAATCTACAGGGTCCGGTGGAGAAAAGTAAACCCTACTTTTCGGCCCGCGTAAAAAAACTACGCATCGCAGAACGCTCAAACTCGGCCAGAATGTAACCCTAGCGGTCAAAGCAAGATGCCAAAGTTTCAGAACATGAGCTTACCTAGATTAAAAGATTAAAAAAAAACGAGAAATTTCTTCGGCGAGGCTTTGACCACGGAGAGACGCAGACGCAGGCCGTCTGCTTTGCGTTGCATCGCATAGGTGGCGCCACCACCTATGCGGGTTGGCTGGTTATCACGGGCATTTGCTTGGCTTAGCGGCGAATTCGGAATTGTTCTCTATCATTTCTGAAGTTTCACTTACGTGCTGCTGTTCACTGCAACGGAAATAAGGATTAAACGCTCTAATTTGTGATACTTCGGTGCATTTGCTCAGGCATAACATTTCTTCATGCTATTTTTTTTTAGCAGATGTCGTCTGCTTTGCACTTCGCGAACCCGAACACAGGTTCTCTCATTGATTACTTTTCATCTTTGCCGTGTTTCGCTACACTTTCCTGCCTGATGAGGCAATTAACCCAAAAGCAACGCGCGGACGTCGTGATTTGGTATTTAAAGCGCAGAAGCTTTAAGGATGCTCGCCGCCGATACCGCCTAGTGCACCGTTCCAGGCCGCCGTCAAAGAGAACCATCTGGAAGTGGGTCCGGCGTTTTGGCGCAGTGGGCAGCCTCGCGAACAAGAAGCACGTCTTCGCCAGCACGCCAGAGAAAGAGCAGCTCGCGTACGGGATCACGGGTGCTTTCGAAGCGGACCCGCACCTGTCAACGAAGAGAGCAGCGAGTTCGTTTAGAGTTTCAGATTACACTGTGCGCCGGATTTTTCGCTGACACAACCTGCATGCCTACAAGGTTCACGTTCTCCACGAGCTGAAGCCTTTAGACTATGAAAGACGGCTCGATTTTTGCCGCGAAGAGATCCTAAGGATCACGGCCAACCCCTCCCATCTGGACCTGCTTCTGTTCTCGGACGAGGCCGTCTTTCGCCTCGACGCAAAAGTCAACGCTCAGAACTGCCGGTACTGGAGCAAGGGAACCCGCACTGGACAATCGAGAAGTCTCTGTACTCTCTCAAGGTAGCTGTCTGGTGCGGGATCTGGACGGAGGGTGTTGATGGGCCTTTTTGCTTTCGATGAGTCTGTGACGGGCAGAAGTTATCTGCGCATGTTGAAGGAGGAGTTTCTTCCCGAGCTCGAGGCTCTCTACATGCAACGATAAGTTTGCGTATTCATGCAAGATGGAGCGCCCCCACACTGGTGGTCCTCCGTCAGGAAATGGTTAAGTGACATTTTTCCTGGACGCAGGATGGAAAGAGGCTTGCCCAGCATGCCATGGCCACCGCGATCCCCTGACCTAAAAATCTGTGATTTTTTTGTATCGGGGTTCCTCAAGTCACAGGTCTAAACCGGCCGAATCTCCACCCTCGACATCCTCAAGCAACGCATTCAGGCTGCGTTTCTGCTTATTACGGACGAAATGAGAGCTGCGGCGTTTGCCGAATACGAGGCGAGACTTGGACGTTGCACCTGGCAGCTGGGAGGTCACGTTGATGCAGAACCGTAGGACTGCGGTGTTGCCTTCCAGTGCCTGCCCCTGACGCACTCCACATACTTTCATCTGGAAGCAAGAATAGCTTCCGCCATGTGCGCGGTCTTTTCTTGTTTTTATTTCGTTTACCTCTGACAAATGGCCCTTTTTAGGGCTTTCAATTACGGTTGTCGGCTGCTGAGCTGCTGCTGCGCGTCGCTCTCCCATGTCTCTCTCATCTGGTGTCTCCGGACCATGCAAATGATGAACCTGGTTCTTTGACGGGCAGCTTAATTGTCCAGCATTTTATCTAAATACCAGCAAACCAAAAGTACTGAACTCCTTCAATAATATTAATAATAATAAATTCGAACGTGTTCGAGACTCGACATCATGAGTAAACCGGCTCACAAAGTCGCTGACCTGGCATCCTCTGCCTCTCCCTTTGTTTAATTTTCATTTGCAACAAAAACAGAAAAAAAGAAAAAAGAACAAAGTATGCAAACATAAAAACGGTAGAGAAGTTAAAAAAGTAAAATATATTGACCCAGCTGAAGTTCATCTGCAACCGAAAGGAGGCTCCTCTGACTGCGAAGCCCAAAGATTGTAACTTTAAAAAAAATTAATTAGGTTATAAACGGTTTATTGGCAGTGAGCAGATTTGGCCACTAGAGGAAGCTACCACGTCCATACCGAACTTCAGATAATCTGCAGCACCAAGTGTCGAAGGTGCTACCAAACGGGAAGAATAGGTGCACCGCGGCGTTCGGGTTTGCGAAGAGCAAAGCAGACGACATCTGCTAAAATAATTAGCATGAAGAAATGTTAGGCCTGAGCAAATGCACCGAAGTATCACAAATTAGAGCGTGTAATATTTATTTCCGTTGCAGTGAAAAGCACTGCTTAAGTGAAACTTCAGAAATGATAGAGAACAATTCCGAATTTGCCGCCAAGCGCGGCAGATGCCCGTGATAACCCGCCAACCCGCCTAGGGGTGGCGCCACCTATGCGATGCAACGCAAAGCAGACGTCCTCCGTCTGCGGCTCTACGTGGTCAAAGCCTCTTCGTAGAGATTTCTCGTTTTTTTTTTAATCTTTTGACCCAGGTAAGCTCATGTTCTGAAACTTTGCCATCTTGCTTGGTGCGCTAGGGTTATATTCTGGGGCACATTGAGCGTTCTGCGATGCGTAGTTTTTTTATGCAGGCCGATAAGTAGGGTTTACTTTTCTCGACTGGACCCTGTAGATTTCTTGTAGAGAAACGAGAAGAGTATCATTATACTCGTAATTTTCTAGAATCCTTTAAGCTTCTAAAATGTGTTAAAATTTATATAAAAAATGTCAGAATAAATTTCAAAGATTTTTTTAACGGAACTTTAACACAAATTAAAGTGTTTGCGCTTGAACATAATTTTTAATTACGTATTTTCGTCCTGTGTGCAAGCTGAACACTCCATTAAATTACGGACCTCGATTTAATTTTGCAAATTGTATTTGGCAGGTCTTAGTTTCGGTATCAGTTGTTCACGAATTTGAATACAAGTTGTTTGCGTAACTGTGGCTGTGCACGTCTACATGTCCAAGGTTTTTTGGGTTTTTTTGCGTCTCTAGTTAGTTATACGCGGAGTTTTTTGTGCATTCATTTATATAGGTATCAGGTAATCTTTTAAATGTTTTGTATTGAAGTAACAAAACGTTAAAAAATAAAGATGTACAATTGTGCTTTACAATTTTTGAATCACCAGATGGCTGCTCTATCAAGAATGCCACAATGCACTTCAAAATTTGAAGGTGTCACATTTGAGCATGTCACATTTGAGCATCTTGTACATTAAACCTTGTGTAAATTTACTTTATATTAACGTTGCCATCACGCGATTGTTCCACAAAATTATTCCCTTAACCAATGGCTTTTCTTCTGAATGTGTCCGATTGCAGACTATAGATATCACTCGTTGATTATCTGTACTAATACAAACAAAACTAAAAAATATCTCACAATCGCAACTTCATATGGGTTTACACTTTTCTCAAAAACACTTGGTCCCGTCATTGCGCAGCGACCGGTCGACAGAAGGTCCGTCTCAAGGTGTGTCCGAATTATAATTCCATCGACGTGGAAAGAGCTGCAAGAAAAAAATAGGTATTTTATATGTGTATGTGGAAACCCACGGCACTCACGCCAAACTCAATTTCACTTTAGGTCCATACGCAGCCGACGCTACGAGCTGCTAGGACCAATCAGCAGTGTCAAAATCACAATAGTGTGGTCTTTCTTACGTTCCTGTACTGGCTCTATCATAGCTGAACCAATCATAAACCGAAAAGGCATAATGACTAGCGTTTTTTTTTCCTTTGCTCGCTTGTTCCCAGTACGTCGTAGCGTTGTTTCATGTAGACTTAGGCTTCAGCAAAGTATAGTAAACACCAAAAAGGGAAGCGGACAAAAAGCGGATAATGGGATTATTATAAATGCTCGAATTCGGGTTAAAGATATATAGTGTTGGTGGCATATCCTCGTAACGTATAAAAGAAGGCTAGGTTAAGGAAGCCAGGTGTAAAACATTTTAACATAACCTGTAGTGATTTATGTTTACATATTATGCAGTTGACCATTTTTGTTTAGCGCGTATCGGTGTGATGAATAAAATAAAGCTCCATGTACTACTAGGCTGTGATTTACGTTATTCTAAGGCTGTTTGAGGTCTATTAATCCGTACACATTCTGCAAACAGATTGACACATTTGTGAACTGGTTCTATTATTTCACTCATTCGTTTTAGCGATATCCTTTTAAAAATGGCGTATGATATGCACTGATTTGTGTGCAACATAGATATATTTTAAGGATACATTGGCACACGTTTTCAAAACACCATGTCCAGTTGTGCCTGCATGTAAACGATTTTGTTTGTAACAAATCTTTCTCTACTTTTTTATTTTCAAATCAATCATTCATTTATACCCCAATTGCTTGGACCCATAGCCACTATGGCTAGTATCAGGTCCAACCACAAGCAACGTATCAACGTGGGGCACGAAGCAAATGTTACATCAAATACAAACATCTTGTGTACAAGAGTGCATGGCAAATACCTTAAATGTCTTAAGGCAACGTTTGTTTTAATAAAGGCAAAAAAGTTAGATTTCTGCTTCAGATACGTGCGTATTAAGCAATTAAAAAGTTAGATACCTGCTTGATATTATTCCAAACTAATGCACACGTGAATTTAACAGGTCTTTGACTATATATATATTTTTACATTGTGCTAAATAAAATTGATTATGAACAGCAGGCTTTTAAACACAGATAAACGCCGTTGTTCATTAGTCCGTATAATGTTATGTATTATTTTAGCTATTGTTAGTGTACACACTAAACTTAGGGGTAGATCTTCTAATGATAAAAATAAGGGTCGGCTTGCCCAGTTCTACTAGAAAAATTGATTCTTCTAAGCGCACGCTTCTGTAAAAAACTAATTGAATCTAGTTACGTGTTATATGCATTTCCCTATGATTTTAAGCAATATGTTAGCTGACTGGTGTACGAATGCAAAATAAAAAAATTCGTAGAGTACTTAAGTCAAAACATTCGTTCGCCTTTAGTAAATTATAACACCCATCAGCAGCCTTCGAACAAATATTATTAATTTAACTTTTCCAGTGCATGTCTGAATCTACATGAACACCCAAATATTTGTAGCAAGAAACGTGTTGTAATTTTGCATTGTCCAGGTATGTAGCGAATTCATCGTAGTTTTTTTTTCCTGGACTGAAGAACTCTATACTCGGTTTTTGGTAGGTTAAGGGTGAGTTGATTACTTGTAAGCCAATTTAGCACCCTAATCAATTATTCAGTTACTTTAGAATGGAATTCATCCACACTATCGCGTATAAAATTAAAGCCGTGTCGTCAGCGAACATTAGTGAGTCTGCGTGCTTAAGTATAGACGAAAAATTATTCACATAAAGAGATAATAAATAGGTTCGAGGACTGAAATCTGCCGAACCATGGTTTGCACAGCTTGAGGGGAGGAAATAAAGTCATTGATTAATACGCATTGTTCTCGGTCCGAGAGATAGCTACAAATTAGTTTGGATATCTTACCTCGAAATTTATATTTATCAAGCTTATTCAATGAAATAGTATGACTAACGGTATCGAATGCCTTTTTTATGTCAAGGTAGATAACTATAGCAATCGTGTTGTCATCGAGCGTCTTATTAAGAAGTTATATCATAACTAGGACTGCGGTGGAAGTAGATCTATTCGGCCTAAATTCGTGTTGGTTAGGACAAATAATGTGGTATTTATTTATAAATTCCTTAAAGCGATTGCAAAGCACTTTCTCAATGATTGTATTAATTACACATAAAATCGAGATTGGTCGATAACTTGAAGGGTCGAATGAAACTCCATCCTTGAAAATGTGTACTACTTTGGCTATCATAAGTTCATTGGGATAAATTCCGCTCTCTAAGGAAATATTGAAGAGATGTAAGATATGAGCACCTAAGATATCTATATTGTTTTTAAATACTTTTATGATAAGAGTATCCAGTCCAGTCTCTTTATTTTCGCGAGGGTTTCACACCGTTACGATAATTTCATACATTTCTACGTTCTGTATGACAAAAATATTTGTAACATGTTTCAGTGACCTGGATGAGTGAGGTACTCGTATTTGAGGCAGTTGAGCCGCCGAGACAGGCCCGATATTTGTAAAATAGTGATTAAAAGTGTTCATCATATCTTACTCAATTATGTCAAGAAATGCACGACTCTTTGAACAATGGTTTATATTAATATTAACTACCTCCCCCATATTTTTATTATCACCGTCCGCAAGTTTTTTAAGAGAATAATAGTACTCTTTTTTTTTCTTCAAAAAGACTAATTTATTCCTTAACCAACGAAGCTGGACTAGATAATAACAATTAGTTTTGTTTCGTTTCCATTTATGGTATCAGCTATCTTTTTAATTTAGAACACTTAGTATGTGGCTAGTCATCCAAGGACAGACCGGTTCGTTGTATTTACTTAAGCAATGTTTTACGCTACTTTCCGTTACCGCATTTTTCAGGTCAGCAACAAATTTGAAAAATTTTGTATGAATATTTAGATCATAAGTTGGTTTCTTCTAATTGTTTCCGAATGTGCTCATAGTTTGGTTTAGTGCATAGAACAGGTCGAATTCATTTGACGTGACGAGGCAGTTGTTTTTGCACAACAACAAAATATTTGCAAATGGTCGATTATTGGTTCATTATAAACACCGACACACACACCGGCCTCAATGTTACAAAGAACATGGTCAATTAACGTATTAGATCTTCCAGTAATGCCAGCAGGTTCTGTGACAAGATTGCGCAAGTTGAACGATCTCAAAAGTAACCCGTAGTTAATATTAGTATTACCAACGGAGTCTATTAGCCCCGAGAGCGAACACAAGCGTCGCTGCGGTCGCCGCGCCCTCATTGGGTGAGGTGTACCGTGACATCAGGGAGAGGACTCCGCGCCGCGATCTCGCATCGGCTCGCTTCCCAGAACCAGTTTTCTGGTTTGGCGTTGTGTGCCGCAAGCTCTTCGAGGAGCTGGGCCTCGTTTACCCTGTGTACAAGACGTTGAGTTAGGCAAATATAGACGTGCTTCCGTACATTTTATAACCCTGCCTGTCCTTTTACCTTTAAAATTGAGTTACAAATCCCGAAAGCTATCGGCGGAGGCGATTCCCGCGATGAACCTCCCCGTCCCCACATGACAGAAGGCAATTTTGCGAGGGGGCGGTGAGGGGGTGGCGCAAGTGTTTCAGACGCTGAAATTCTGTTGCTTGCATGTTCATGATTTCGGACGATATTACATCCCGCTTTCAAGGCATTTGAAGTGGCATTTATATCATGCGCCTTTGGCTGGTCAGCAAATTAGCTCGCGACCCCGACTCTGTGCTGCCACTCTGCTAGCGCTGGTTCGCAGATGTTTTAAAGGCCTTGCGTCTGATGATCTTTGAAGTGCTCGTGGAACAGGGTTGTTTTACGTAAATGTAGCTTCTTCGTGAATTAATTATATTGTGTCTACGCCTATGCAGGCATATTTCTTAGAAGATGCATAATTACTGATAATTACTATGTATGGTAGCAGCAAAAACGGCCGAATTGCCCCCAGTTGCCTGTATGATCTGTATTGAACTGCGAAAAATATGCACAGCAATAGTACCGTAATTTGGAATCTTTATACTATTTCCTGATATTCTTTATTCCAGCCTTGGGTATTCGGAAAATAGACTGTTTAGTTTGAATTGTCATTTATTTCCAGTTAAAAGAGACACTTCTGCAGGTACCCAAAAGCTTTATGAGCCTCCAGACTCCCCAGAGCTGGACTCTCTGAAAACAGAGGAAACCAGGAGTAAAATCCAGCATTCGAACGTCTGTCCAGTGGTAGATGCAGCACTAGTAGCAGAAAATGTGGAACCTGTGAATGGTCACAGTCTGCGTGAGAAAAACTTCTGGTATTTTAGCTTCTGGACAATTCGATTCAAGTAAAATCTCAATTGTAGGGCTTGAGGGACTAATAACGAGCTAGACACCTTCGCTTACGTTTGTTATACATAACTTGGGGGTTGATATAAACAAGTCTACAGATACCACCCGTGTAGTCCATTGAAATACTATCCGAATCCAGCAAAGGTAAAATGCGAGCAATGTATATAATAAATGTTCCTTGTTTTTTTTTTTACTTTTCCCCTGCACTTGGGCTGTCTTACTTTTGATTTTCTCCCCATGGCCCAGACTGTATTTAGCATGGAGCTCGAGCAGCATGCAGCTTTTCTGTTTCGGCTATCTTGTTTAAAAACCGAGATACAAAAAACATTGCATACATAACCTGCCAATTTATTAAGACCATCAGTAGCATTTATTGTGTGAGATGTAAATCTATAGTGATGCTCCTGCAAATGTGGTCATATTTCTTTATTTGCATATACCAGCTGTGATTCATGCGTTGCCTACCCTGTCAACCTTCTTAAAATATTGGATGAATTTTCGCCTGCAGCTACAGGCCATACCTCAATAAAGCCACATATAAAAATCTTCACTTCCTACAAAAAACAGGCCAACAAATTAAATAGAAACGAGCGCGCCGACAGCTAGCGTCGTCACAGCCTCCACAGGGCGAGCGGGGCGAGTCGGGGAAAAATTCCCTCCTCGTCGTGACGTCACCCCGGTTCGCCGTAAGGGGGCGCCACGCAAACTTCTCGGGGCTAAAATTGAAGTCTCCAACAACAACAATGATTTTTTTTATTTCCATTAAATAGTAAAATAAGTATTGAGTCAAATTTAATTTAAAAACAAAAATACTGACACACTCAATCTAGGCGGGCGGTACACTACACCGACTATCAATCCAGAATCCAGTCTTATAAGGAGTGCTTCCATTATTTCGTCACTAACGGAGGCAGCTATCATTTCTGGAAAGACAATATTTTATTTTACAATTAACTCAACTCCACCTCCTCTTGTGAGTGACTGTCGTGGAAGTGAGGACAGAATATAGCAATTTATAGAAAATGTTTCATTACATTTGGGCCAAGTTTCAGTTACAGCAATCACATCAAAGAGGAAGTCATGCCCCGATATCTACCCAGCCAAAAACTTGATGGTTTTATCCACGACTACGGAGATTGGTATGAAATATTGGAACCGTATTGGTCTTTTTTCTTGCTAATTCATAAATTTCTTGAAAGGTGTAAGGCATGATGGCGAAAACACCTTCCAAACGTTAGCATTACTAAAGGTACACCGCCTTCGCCAGGTCTCCTTCACTCCTGACATGCAGAACGGGCGAATTATCGGCCTTGCGCATTAGGGTCTTTTCTTGCGAAACCCACACGGATTCTCAGTTTTTTCATCTCCTCACCTGGCAAGCTTTGCTCAACGTGATCTTGTTCTCAACACAAAGGTGTTCATTTACGTACAGGGGTTCGCTACTTTTATATCCAAGCAGGCCGGTGTTTAATCTCGTTTTCCTTGCCTTGGAGAGCAACCTTTCTCGAACAGTTCGGTTCGTGAACTTCACAGCAAAGTTTGGCTTCCCTTTGTCTTTTGACTGCACCCGATGCCCAACGTCAATATCAACGTTTTAGCGCCAAGGCAAACAGCCACTTACCCCAAAAGATACTTTAGTGCCAAGGCAAACAGCCACTTACCCCAAACGATATTTTAGTGCCAAGGCAAACAGTCCCTTACCCCATTACTTTTGGTAGGTCTTCATTTATAACCACACGGAGGCCTTTGATCTCGATGTTAATACTCTTGCTGCATGTTTAAGTTCCACTATTTTTTTTTTTTGCTTGACTGAGTTCTCACATTATATTTTATTTTTTGTTAGTAGCCGGAAGCTCTGGGTTCTCACCTCTGTAATCTCTCGTCGGCAGTCCACGGCATCAATCTTGACCTGCTCCACGTAGCATTCAAAAAGGTGATTGATTCGCGTATACCGAAAAGCTCGCTATGATTTGCCGTATTGGAGATCGATACCTTTCCGACTTCAGTTTTTACGTCATTCGTGAACGCGTCAAGCTTGCTTACCAGGTCAGTAAGGAGTTTTGACGACCTCCTGAATTCTATTAGGTGGATTTTCACAAAACAATTTTACCACATCACTAAGTTCTCGAGAATATGTTCCCGTCATACTTGGAAGAATACACAAAAAAAACTGGAAGAGTAGAGTACGGCGCCAAGGTAGCAGTTACGCAATGCAAAGCCCCACACAACCCAAACTGTCAGCTCAACGTAGCGCTAAGTTGAAGAAATTAGAGATTTATTTTCAGAGGTTGCGACAAGAATCATTAAATGCTAAGTTGCCGAAGGCATGTTACACTTGCCTTAGTATACTTTTAGAAATGTTCAATAACATGTCTTCTCTGTAGGCAATGCAACAAACACAAGTGGGTTTTGTTACTACGGGTTTGTTTGCATTATACCAAAAAACGCAGTTTTTTGGTATAATGCAGGGGTGAAAATATGTACTGCAAGACTTTTGCCATCGATGAACCATTCGGGCTTGTCCACCGGTCATCAATAGATGACTGGCAAGGATCTGGAAATTGATAAACTATGTTTTCCTGGCAACCGGTCATCAATAGATGACTGGCAACGATCTGGCCACCGATAAGCTATTTTGGCTCGGCAACCGTAAGTCAATAGATGTACTGCAAGCATTTGGCCACCCATGAACCATTTGGAAACATGACGGTCAAGGATCTAGCCACTGATCAACTGTCGTGGCTCGGTGACCGGTGGTCAAAGGATGAAAGGCAAGCATCTGGCCACCAATGAACCATTTGGGCTTGTCCAACGGTCATTATGTCATTTTGGCGGTTGCAGCCCCGCCATGGTTGCAGTCTTCCCGTCTTTCTTTTTGTTAACCCATTTGACATCCTCATTTTACGTGTATTGTGTTTCTCGTCAGATTTATATTGTCGTGGGAATTGTTCGGTAGATTTTGTTTCGGCCTCCCAGTCTTCCCGCACTGCTGTCTGAAGGATGACCATAAGGTAAATAACTCAACCTCGTGTTTCTTGTTTAGCTGGGTGCCGGCGCCGTGTTTAAAAAAACATTCACGTGTATACTGTGTTCCTTTAGTGTCTTGCGTGATGTTTCTTTCGAAAAATACATTTACACTTGCGGATCCGCGCTCTAATACTTGGATTATTCTGCCTGGCGAGAAATTCGGTGGCGTGGTGTATTATTTCATGGGAGAGATTTTTTCCGCGAAGTAAAACTTTCACCGGCCGCAAGTAAGCCCCCTTAATAAATAAGAAGTGCAGCCATATGTAGTGAAAACACGCGAGACACGTCCCACGGCCCACTTCCGGGAAGAACAGAGTGTCGGCAAACTTGCTGTCTGCTGCGCTGTGCCGGCATGATCTTCGTAAGGACTGCACGTGGCACTCGCTCCTCGTGTCGACGCACCTTGCGCTCCTTTTCAATGGTTGGAAGTTTTAAAAATATACATTTTACTTAAGTTTCAACTTCATTCAATAAGCCGGTTATTATTTAGCGTTTAAAAATTATGAAACAATATATTATTAAAGGCTTGTCAAAACTCAGTAATTGCCTCAGAACATACTTAGTACTAGAGACGTTGCAAACCTCCCAATGTTCGATTACAAAAGCTTTCGAAATGTTCTAACATTGTGGGAGTACGATTTCGCATACATCGCCACCTTGGACATTCACCGAGTTTCGAATTACAAATGTTTCCTTATTGTAAAGTGCAGATTTGATATTTTACAGCATTCTTTACTATTTTGCAAGGAAGATTTCTTAAAAGTGAGTTATTTCGATGATATCTTTATAGGATGAATACTTACAATTTTGTCATTCACTTTTTTTTCTGCCTGAACCAAGTTCGTGGACGCAGATCAGAGCACGGTGGCCGCTATGCCAAAAAAGTGGCTGTCTACATTCAGTGACCACGAAGGAGGTCGTGACGATAAAAGACTATGAAAAGGACAGTAGAAAACTAAACAAGGGCCAAAACCTAGCAATATAAAGCAAATCTGATAAGAATTCAGCCTATTTCTTTTTGGAGGGTTCATTTGGTTACGAACTCTTAGCAGAAGTCTATAAATGGCTTTAGGTTGACCCCTGGCAAAATGGCACCGCCTGAACATTGTACAAAAGAGAGCGACCAAAGTTAAACGGTTGAGGTCCGGTCAAATTTGAATGGCTGAGTTTTGGCCCAAGATGAACGACCAAAGTTAAACTCCCGAGTTCCGGTCAAAGCCGAATGGCTGAGCGCTGGCCCAAGATTAACGGCCGAGCTCTGGCCAAAGGTAAACGGTCAAGTTCTGGCCATAGGTTCACAGCCTAGCTCTAGCCAAAAGTGAGCAGTCAATCTCTGGGCAAAGGTGAACGGCCCAGCTTTGGCCCAAGATGAACGGCGGAGCTCTGTCCAAACATAAACCTCCAAGCTCTGGCCGAAGATGAACGGTCGAGCTCTGGGCAAAAGTGAACTGGCGAGCTTTTGCCAAAGCTAATGGCCAATTGGGCGGATTGTACTTGGCCATCTGTGGCCGAGTGCATGAAAACACTGACCACCTCTCAAAGCTCTTTGGCCGAAGGACGGCCGATGGACAGCCTCGACGGCCAAGGACCTCACTGGACGTCCTGCAGAGCTCTTTGAGCAGGCAGCGACCGATGTCTGGCCAATGTCATCGCTCAATGGGCGGATTGTATTCAGGCCGTTTGTGGCCGAGTTCATGAGGACGTCGGTGACTACTCCAAATTCCTTTGGCCGAAGGACGCAGATAGACGGCATCGACGGCCAATGACCACATTGGATGTCCTGCAAAGTTTTTTGACCAAGCATCGGCATTTGAGAAGTGCCTGGCCATACAATCATTAGCCGTTGGTTGGTTCTCCATCTGTGTGCTGTTTGGGTGTGCTTACGTGTGGATTTCCTATGTAACCTGTGTTTTTGAGTGCCAAAGCTGCTGACAATGTAAATGAATTCCAGTCCCAGTCGCGCTGTTCTCTAACATAATTTTGTCTGGCAATCTCTCCAGTTTTCTGGAAAATAAAAATTTGATTTGACAAGTGGCGTAAAAAAGGTTGGAACGGCTGAGGGTTTTAATGGGCTGAAAGGTTTTGAAGCGCTGGGAGTGTGTAGTAATACATTAGGGCTGAAATTGTAATACTGAATAGTTCATTTTTGGCGTGATTTTTTTCGGAATTTTTTTTACTCATTCAAACATGTTTTGTAGCCATTCCTAAACAAGCTATAGAAACTTCATATTAAAATATTTTGTGTACGTAGTGTTTTGAACTTCTCAGATTATCACATCCAATAATAAAAACTGATATTGTGAAAAAATTTTAGTGATTTCTTCTTGGGATAATATTTAGAATGACTCTAAGTGTGTTGAACTTTTTTTCTATTCAAATCAGTCCCGATAAAATTTTGCCAGTACTCATATTTAATTCTTGGCATGACCATACGATCAGTTTAAAGTCGTCATTTATTGAATTGTATAGAATTAAGAGGTCGATGACAACCAACCTTTTCTCAATAATATTGTGATTGTTTTACAGATTATAAAATATTTGTAGAGGTTACAGCGAAGCGATACCAAAATTATATGGAGGTGTGGAAAAGAAACCTCAAGCTGAGCTAAAATCTTTTGCTGAAGTATAACATTTAATGCAGGATCTTTCCATTACGAAACATGTTAAATGAAACAAAAATGTAGCCTATACGATTAATAAACTTTTGCAAACCTGTCTCAAACTTGCAAACGCTGCTTTTTTTGGGTGACCACGAAGGTTCTGACGCCAAGAGATATTCAATATTACGAAGACGAATTCTCCCACCAACTACATTTTGCAAGGAAGCAGCCAAACCCGACATACTTTAAATTTTAATTTGTTTATATGTTTACTTATTATCGTACTTAACGATATAGTTCATCTTGTATCTCAAGAGGTTTACCATTTTTACTAGGACAGAACAAAAAAATTTCCTAAAAGTATTTAGAATATTAGAAAACTACTTCTGAATTTGAGGTTTCCTGACTGAGTGTAATGCATTTGATATTTCTGTGAATGTCATATTGTGTAAAAGCTTGGTCAAAGAACTAAAGTACAGGTTAAATTATCACGATTGAGTTATCGGAGCGTAGGCTTTATATAAAAATATTCTGCATACCAAT
The DNA here is from genome assembly GCA_037355805.1 of Ixodes ricinus. Taxonomy (NCBI): domain Eukaryota; kingdom Metazoa; phylum Arthropoda; class Arachnida; order Ixodida; family Ixodidae; genus Ixodes; species Ixodes ricinus. The sequence goes on from JAZHYW010003498.1 coordinate 51,215, forward strand.
TATTTAATGTACATGTTTGCCGGGTGAACGTTTTTGATTCAATATATTTGCAACTTTAAACTACAAAATTACAAAATTTAAATAAATTAACGCATAGCTAGATTTAGTGTTACCATGGTTGAATTAACTTGAATCGGTTTTACTCAGACACTAGGTGTAGGGTAACAAGGCAAAATTCAAAATAATTCTGCCTGAATTATTCTCGCAGCGTAAACTACAGGAAGCGATACCAAAACTATAAGGATATCTCAATAAAGAAACCTCAAACTGCGCTAAACACTTTTTAGCACAGTTTATCTGTTTGTAAATTTACCAGTTATCCTGTTTACACGTAACACCACACTTTTAACCGCGCCGCCTTCTTTTTTTTTCTCTATCTCGGCCACAGTTCTTGAAGTGCCATTTTCATTATTGGCATCGTTACAGTTCTCTCCCGCGTCGGTTGTCTCTCTTTTCAGATTGTACTGAAAACTTCAAGCCTTGTCACAAATGCTAAATCTTTTCCTGGCATTCCGGCTTCGCTGAGAGACGTTCGTGTTAGTGGGAATTCTGTATGTTAACATCACTTTTTCCCTGAGGTTACCTCACGCAATACTTTAGTGCAGAATTTTACGAAAGTTCGATTGGTTTTGTAAACTTTTTCAGATTATCTTTTTACCAATTTGTTCCATGTCTGCGAATATCAGAATGATTAAACGCCGATTGCTTTAACTAATTGTATTTCTTGTTTAATTGTTTCATTTTGTTATGGGGCAGAAAGAATCTCGGAATCTTACTTGCACGAGTTTCGTTTATCGACTCTGAACGGTAGCTGACTCGTTGGAAGGGATGAGCCCATGTGAGGAGATAAATATTTGCCTTTACACTCTGGAAAATAAGCGCGAAACACATGTACGACAAAACCGTTCGATCTGACGTCCGATCAGGCAATACGACGATCGGACTCGGCTTTTTTGGTCTTGTCGCAATGGCGTTATGGCATGCGACCCACTGTCCAGAGGTGGTGTCGGTTGTCGGGTGGCCGCAGCCAACGACGACGCAGGTAGCGGGAACGTCAAGGGGACATGACGTTTTGGGGAGTTTCATTTATCGTCTCCCAACGGCACCTGACTATACTCCGTTTCAACTTATGTTGTACCGCAGCGAAGGCTAGAAGCGCGAGCTCATAGCGTTGGGACCAGCTCTTAATGCACGAGAGCTTGTGCCGCCGAGATATGCCCCAGAGCAAGGAGCTCGCGCTTGTAGCCTTTCCTGCGGTATATCATAAGGTGAAACAGAGTATAGTTAAAACAAGATAAATATTTGCCTGTACACTCGAGAAATGACGAGACAGTCCATGTATCGAAAGCTCAAGCGCCACCGACGATGAAAATGGCAATTGATGAACTCTGCTGAAAGCAGAGAAGCAGATTTTTACTGTACGGAATTACAGATAATAATGACCTTTCGGACTCGTTTCTGTATTATAAAAAAATTGTAAACAACGAAGTGTGCCCAAATTATTTTAGTTTGCTTTTCATGAACGGTGTTTTCAAGCGTTCTAAACATTTGCTTGGTATGAGAATTGAGGGTCCTTAAACCATTACGCGGGAAAGAGTGTTTTTACTTATTTCTTTGTATCCATACAGTTGGAAGAGCAACAATTACATTTTTTATAATATACCACGTTTTCGGCCCAAGTAGAGGCTTTCTATATATAAATACAATACTGGAATATATCACACGATATTAAATTGATAACTTGCCGTAGTTGGTCCAACAATGTAGTGTACATAATTCCAGCTGTAGGTTTATACAGGTCAATGCCCAAAAAAATGTGTGCAGGTGAAAAAGATGATTGATACTTTTCTTGTTCTTTTCGGATGTTCTGTAAATGGAACAAGACCAAGCTTCACTTGTCAAAAACATTCGTCTTGTACAATTCCACACCTCTTGTTCTAATTCATCAGTTGCCCCATTTTATGTTTTTTGTCCACACGCCGCTGTGGCTTAAAAGCCACTCTAGCACTTATTGGCAGCGGCTCTGGGATACGGCTTTATCAAAATAATGATAAACAAATGTTTATGATAGACGGAAGCCGTCGTATGCTCGCACGTTTGGTGACATGAGTTCATAATTGTGCAAAAGCCAAAATTAATCTAACTAAGCAAATAAAAAAGTTATTTGCTTACACATGTATGATATATCTTCCTATATTGCACTTTCCCATGTTTATTTCTCTTGTGTCTATTAGATTATTCCAGAATTTTTTGGGAAAGACGTAGAATTTCACTCTTTAACTAAATAACACAGAAAAACGTCCGTCCGTGTGAAAAATACAAGATTTTTAGGACCAAAAGTCGTATGAAACCACCGTCTGTGCAAACATGCAAAATTAGTTAGAACAATAAAACACCAATAAAAAGCGCAGGTGCAACAAATCTCGTTTAGTACTTTTAAACACCCATTTTTAGAACGTCTTGCTACAGTTAGTACAGTTTTTGTGGGAACCGTTCCATCCTGAACTTACAATGTAAGTTGATTATTTTTTTAATTACGGAGAATCACCGTTTTAGTGGCCGTTCAAAGCCAATTATCGAAGAACATTGATATTAAAACAAATGACCTACGAACACCAAAAAACCTCCACTGATTTGTTTTTAGCCAAACACCCAAAATTCTACGATATAATCGCCGCACAGTATTTTGTCAGACTGGCATTGCTCATTTTCGAGAAGAACGTTGCTTACTATTTGGAGTAAAACAGTATCCAATAGTTGCAATATTATTTGCATCAAGGAGATTTATTTTTCAAGTCAAGCTGGCGTAGTATCATGATTCACAGTGAATAAACATCTTTCTTCCAAATTTATGTTTTCTAAATCTAGAAAAAAGCCTAGAAATGTCAAATTCTTATAAAGTTACGAATAGTTCAGTAGTTAAAATAAACAGGGCATTGCAATTGCTTTTACGAATCTATATTAAACTATAAAGTATAGAACAGGCGCGACTGATCTTACGCAAATAAATATTTAAAAATACGTTTTTTTTATTTCTTAATTTGTATATCTTTGTGTGTTTAATGCATATAGCAAATGACATACCTGCAAAAGAGTGAATATCTGGGTAATAACACTAAACCCGTCATTAATAAATTTCGGTGCCATCTCGATCCTCTGTACCCCATAATGGTGAATTCCATAATCCCAAAAGGTTTTAATCGGTGAGGATCTCCTGAACTTCTTTATATCGGTTATGGCTGTAGCCGCATCACTGCAAAAAAGTCAGCAAAAGGCAATTGACATTAGAACGAAAAAGCCGTTGTTGACAGAAACTCAGCTTATCGTATTTTTGCGGAATATAATTGGCACGCCGTGTATAGTGTGCCTCCACAAATTTCAAAATTAATTATTTATGCGGTCGGTACACTATGCCAAGGCCGTGCAATGTACGTTGTCCCCATATGATCCGTAGATCGCGCAGAAAAAATAAATTAATATTACACGCCTTGAACCATTCCTGCTTATGAGCACACCACAATAGCTGTATAATGCAGAAAGCCGCATTCAGAATTTCGTTGTTCACAAACTCCTTCTAGTCTGGTAAAACTGAAAAGCAATTTGAAAAAATAAATACTGGTATATTCCTATTATGTAGACTGCCGGAAGCGATTAAAATCTTAACTTTTAGAAATGAACAATTCGCGGGAGATAATTCAGAAGATACGGTATCACTACAAATGCGCAATTTGGTATTTTGCACTTCATTGGGTGATACACGCTGTCGGGGAGTTTCACGCTAACTACTAATGAAGGCGAGTCCAACTTTCCTTCGCCCGTCAGAGCACGTTGGCATCGTGGCGTTGTATTCATTTTCATATTTTTTCATGCCCTATACTACCGATATTCTAGGAATATATGTAAATTAAAACAAAAACAAATTAAATATCCGGGAAGTTAGATGCTGAGCATCTTGGTCGTGCAAGGCGGTTCCTCCTGATAAGAACGCCATCGTCAGGTAAGGCCAGGGGAGAAGGTGTATGAACGCGTAAAAGCTTACTTAAAAAAAACAAAAGAAGATATGGCACATTGTTCGGCAGTCGTGTTGCATACGTGACACGTTCTTAATTATTCAATCAGCAGTTACACTTTATAGCCAAGCACGTTGATGTTAGCCCGTTTAGCGTGGGATTAGACTCTAGCTTATTAACTTCAGGGTATAACATCTTTGCTCGGGCTGTTCATCGCTGAGATTCTTTGAAGCTAAACACGTACTCACGTCGCTCTTGGAGATATAATTTATCGCTTACCAGTTATTGTAACGATGCTGCAGAGCTTATCACTTTTCCGTCAGTGCGCCCTCTGACAAACACGGGAACATCTATATATTTCTCGCCCGCCTGTAGCTACCTGACCTCATCCGTTATCCAATCAGCGCAGAGCTTTATTCCTTCGTTTTTTCCTCCCGCCAACCAATCAGCGACGATCTTCGCGGTCAATTCCATTTCGAATTTACAAAGTTACAAAGTTTTGTTAGAATGAGGACAGCCCCGATTCAACCGATCTGATAGCGGAAAGTCGTATCTCTCTTTCTCTGGCGTCTAAAAAAAAGACAACAGCCTCTTTAGTATTCAAACCTGCCCTATAGCTAGAGACTAGAACAATTATTGCTGGCCTTAAGGTCGCCTAGTCCAGTATACTGTAGGTTGCGAATAACTCTCCCTGTGCCTAAAACGGTCATAATATGAATTTTGAGATAACCCGGCCTTTGACCAAGAGGGGAAAATACCTAGCGTTCTAGCCAAGTTCGCTATGGAAATGCCAGTTTTGCTTGTATTTTTTAATGCTAGTTTAACACGACCATTTCAAGAAATGCGGTTCTCTGCAGCTCCTAAAGTAATTGAACGCGATTGTGTTTACTTACATTTCAAGTTTTTTAGCTATCTTAATGTGCGAAAAATGGGACCTGAATATTGGAAGCGAGGAAAGACAGTCATTTGCTCGAACGTTGGGTACCTCAAGTTTCTAGTTCCCACGTAGCCTCTCACTTGACATCAAAATCCCTCTTCTTGTTATTTTTATGGTCACACTATACCAAAGGAGACAGCCATATCTTCCAGCAAACCAGCTCTGAGGTCACACTAAACCGGAAGCTATTGCGACTGATGACGTCAAAAGGCATAGGTTCCGAATCGTAACAAAATCTTACGCGATCGCGCACTAAAGCGGAATGACCGACCGCCGACTAATGCAGTTTAACCTATAACACCAACATTTAGGATCTAAACGCTCCTATATAAACAGATTTAAAAAATAAGGGAAGTTCACATTTAATGAATGTTGTCCCCTTACTCAACTCTTCCCTTACAGCAAAATAACAAAAAACAACTCGGAGCGTACCAGTCAAGTCCCATGTAATTACACCCGCGAGGTGCTTCTGTCAATCTTGTTTGAAACCAAGACGGACGTGTATAAACATATTGATTCCATGGATGCGGTCAACAGCTCTAATGTTATTTTTTATTTTAAAAGATTCGCGGATGCATGATTTGTGATTCAGCGAAAGTAATTTCGGCAGCGTGAAATCAGTGTGTCGGCCAAGGACACGTTGACACGGAGAAATGACACGGAGAAATAAGACACGGACAAGGACACGGAGATATGCGACAAATAACTGCATCACGCTGTCATCCACCAGCTAAGGTATTAGGCATCGGATGATGACAAAAATGAAGTACAGATCCTCTTCAGTTTACTCGATGGGGTGTGCCGCCGGTGAAACGTTTAAATACATTGAGTGTTATCAAACTATCGTATGGTTTTTGTTGTTTTGAATTATTGAAATAAGGCATGACTGTCCTTGGTAAAAACAATACAAACTATGTATACTGATTTGGTACCTTTATGTAACAACACATATTATACACATGTCTATTTAAATCTATTTAAAATTTTTCTTAATGGGGATATTTAAATGTGTGCCATTTTCACCGGATTTATGTCGGGATCGAAGGGCGTGAGATGAAAAGATTATTTTCATGGTGGGTGCACTGACAAACTGAGATACGTTAATAAATTGTGTACTACCTATAGGGCGGTGTTCAACTTCTTGATTCATAGCAAATATTATTGAAACTTAGACCAACCTAAAAATTGAAAAAAAATATTTTCAAATATTAAGACATCAATATTTATTTTTATTTCTTTGCCCAATTTAAGCGTTGAACGCTAATATAGTGGCTCAAGCCCTGCCCTCCATTCCGCTGAGAAAAGATACGTTGTCATTTTACTTGTCGTTGTGTCGTCGTGTAATCCACCAAGGACACGCTGTCGAGATCATAGCGTCTCTCATATAGTACGCTGGTGGGCGCCCCGTGCTCACCGATAAGATATGATATGCTCCATTGAACCCTATGGCATCCGACAGTGAAGCCCCACACTGGGACTTTCATTGTTGGTGCGCACGGCACGTACGATGCATGAGGGTTGGAAGACTACCCAAAAAAATTATGAAGAGGTTTGCTTAAAATTTGAAAATGTCGGCGCCTAATTGCAAAATAGGCTAACGGCCCTGGTATCGCTGGCAGCATGTATTCACAACAGTGAGCTATGTAGTGGCGGGTGCTAGTTTATTGCTGCGATCTATAGTTACACGTATTAGAGCGCAGCTCTTAGGCGCCCGTTTCCGGCTTGAGCGGCGTCACCGTCGGCGTAACCGCGCGGTGCATGTTGGGACATGCACCGCGCAAGCCCCCCCCCCGAGCGGTGCATGTTGGGACATGCCCAGCGCGAGCCCCCCCCTCCCCGGACGTCACGTGACCCCCCAGGTCACGTAAACCCCCCCCCCGAGGATATTGAAGGATCAGGGGAGGAGGAAAAGGAGGAGGAGGAGGAGGGTATTCCCTCCCCTGAGTATCCTTCCCTCCTCCTCCTCCTCCTCAAGAGCTGCGCTCCAATTCGGTGTTACAGGGTGTTGTAAACGGCTTTCTTTTCTTTTTTTTTTGCGTACGTTCGCGGCTGTATTTGACACCTCATACCGTTATATTAACAGGATTAAGCGATAAAAATATTAGTGGCGACTTTTTTTCCCTCTGAAAATACGGCGCACGGAAAATGTCGCGTTTCGTCATCGTAATATTTTTTTTCTTGTAATCTAAACTTTGCTTCTTTGAAAGCGACAATGATTGCTTACGGGAGAAACAACGGCTACACTTTGTTATCAGGAAATCGCAAAATAATAATCCCCGCATAACGTCAAATTAATTGCAGGAAAATAACAAATGTTTTCAATCTATGTTTTTTGCTTCGAACGACGTTTTTGTAAGTGTTTAATTGTATGCATTACCATATCAAAATTAATTCATGCCAAAGGAGCGTCGGCAAAATTGTTTATGCAACACGAGGAACGGTGTAATATTTGTGAACAAATTATTAACGCACTCATGCAGTCCTTGCACTAATTGTAGATTATCAATCCAAAAGAATAATATTACTCTCGAAGGGGTCATGAAATACAAACATTTTGAATAGCCTTCACCTCATCCAACGACAACCTGCGGGTGGCAGAGAATGTAAGGCACTCCTTGTTTAGTGCACACGTCATTGCACAGATGGCGAAATAGTAGACGATAAATAGAAAAAACAATGAAGGTTAGTGATTTGAAAGGGAAATTGAAAGTACGGAAGTCCCCTACGGCCGGCAAAAATAGAGAACTTCTGGAAAGTTCATAAGCCATTAAACATGAGGAAGATACACAGAAAGGGGGACGGACAACGAAGACTTCCAATTAGCAACAACATTTATTGACCCGAAGTTTGCATATCTAGGGGAAGGGGGGAGAGGGAGGACACCACATCATAAGCCATTGCGAGAGCTGTTAAGAAAGCAACTTCCGAATACCCTTTTGCAATCCTTTTTGAGCAGCTCACAGACAACACGGCTATGAAGACCGAAGACAAGATGCCCTCCGAGGACAACTATATCCCCCGGCGGCGGGAAAGAAATAATTCAAAAACGTTTATGGACTGCCCCAACGAGTTCTAAGCCGCAGGGGCACAAGTGACGAAGGACGAACCTCTTATGGCCCCACTAAAAACGCAGGCTGGTGCTGCTCAAGACACTGTGAAGGACCAGAATCCCCGCAATATTTACTGACTGGCGCGCACCTAGACGCTGAGCAGAAACCTCTGTACACATGTCTTTATGTGCGGTCTGTAAAAGAAAGAACCCTAGAGGCCAATGAGTGCAACTTGCCATTGCCAGACAGCATGCGAGATGACGTTCAGTTATAGAACTTGGACTTCATATTAACGACTATCGACTATCCTGATCACTCCCGGCACTTACTTTTTATAGGGAACACGCTTTAGTTTAGGAAGTAAAACAATATTCAATTTCTTTATTACGGGTGACAAACCATGCACGAAGATATGTTCTCTGCTTTTGCAACGAGTCTTGTTAAAACCAGTAATATTGCTTGTTTGAAAAATGCATTGAAATACTTGTGCAACAATAAAAATATTTAATACCCCACCAAAGCTCAAAATAGATTACACTGGCACTGAACACTGCAATAGCTTAGTTGCAATATTGAGCGCCATTGTACTTTATGTCAACAATGCTTTGTCAATATGATTCTTTGAATAGTATTAAAATATAATATATTACATCTTAGTTAATTAGCCTAATGATATACGTTTGCTTTGATCAGGGTGTTAATTAAGAAATGGGGAACTATTCCAAGAGACAATTTAAATAATGTATTAAGTACGAATAATATTTCTCCAGCTCTCCGTGCTTATGTGACAAGTGATGGCAGCCACCGGCCAAGTCGGATTCAAAGTAAGACTGCCATATATAGAGAGAGTGCGAACTTAGTGTACGAATAGAGGGGTGGGGATCCGGTGTCGCTGCGTTGTTTATGTGTGTGTGGGGGGGGGGGGAGGGTCGGTTCTGTTTGTGTTACGAGTATTCTATCTGTTCATATATGTATGTGTATGTTGTATGTAGCGTTCATAAGTCGGAGGAACTTGAAAAACAGATTAGCGTTTCTAAAAAAAAATGTATTTTTCCGTTTTGAGCGCCATCTGGTGGAAGCATTAATAATTACACTAGAGGAAAAAGTATCCTCTATTGGGCGAAAAACAGGTGGTGATGTTTCTTTTTTCTTAGGGGAGGAACGTTTTCTCCACGAGCGAAAATGGGTGGCCATCATTCCTCCCTTCTTTGAGGAGGAAATTTCCAACCCCGTTTTATACGAGGACATCTCCTACCTTGATAGAGCAATATATGATACACGGGAGTGTCTCCTTTAAGGTAGAAAGTACTAGCCCCATTTTTTTTTAGATAGCAGTTCTTATAAGATGTTGTAAGCGTGACATTGTTTTTTTTAAGGAGGCGTGATGCGTGAGCTGTCTCACCACGCCGCGACCTGCGCCTGGCACTCCCCGAATGCTGTCACTGCACGTAGGGCCCAATACCTCAGCAGTAAAAAAATAAGGAAGATAATGGTATACTTTTAGCTAAAATATTTGGCCATGCCAAATATTTTATGCCCAGCCACTTAAGGATGAGTGTTCAAGGCAAGATCTGGTTCTTTAATGTTATGTTAAGCAAATAACTAATCATCGGGAGTAATATTTGTGACGTATAGCACTCTCTAACTGCGCTTTCCGCTCATATTAAACGTTCCCGTTCACCTGCTTTACCAGATATTACATGTAATTATAGGTATTTCATATGATGAATGCTTCATTATTTTTCCTAAACAAAACAGGAACAATTACGGGTAGGTTTAAACCAGCCTACAATACCCCACTGCTTAGCGTGCGTGGAGAAACGACAATTATAAAAAAAGAAGTCGATCTATGCTAGGTATGTCAGCAAGGCAAAAATGTGTTGTTTTCCCGATACTCTATCATACTCTATCGTTCCACATAAAACGTTTGGAGTGTAGCATCAATAAGCCTTTCATTTCCCGCGAAACAATCTTAGGAAACCTTTTATTGCGTCTGTTCAATCGTGTCTCAAAACTCTAAAGACAGTGGATATGTGTAGGAAACCCCACATATATCCATCATAACATCAAATCGAATGCATCAGCTTTACTTTAGTGTTTCGTTAAATGGAATTCAGTCAATTCCCCGACGGTGCGAAACGAATGAATAAAAAAATGGGTATGCAGATGACAACGACCAATGTCCGAAACGTGAAATAAAATTTTAAATTTCCATCTTTGAATGTATTGATAAATATTTTCAAACCCTTAATCAATCTGACCTTCTTTGGATATACAAGATCATTCGGAGGGTGCTCTATATAAACAAAAATCAAAAACAATTAAAAATATAAAATTTTAGAACCTTGATGCTGATTTTTTTAATTGTTTTTATTCTAGTACTTAAATGCGCCCAGGCAGCATCTGAGAGTTCTGGGTCAAAATTTGGCTTTTGTCTTCGAGTTTAGGGCCTTGAAAAGCCCGAAGAAGCCGAGGTAGATCCAAACTCGTCCTTCCTTGTCAAAATTCTGGGTATTTTGGTCCTAATTCGCGTAGCAAGTGCCGAGCTTAGACTTCACTGCCTGGTAGTTCGGCTGTCATCAGGCATCTTTGGGCCTAAACCGCCTAACAAATGCTAGAGTTAGGATTTCTGCCCTGCAGTTCGGCTGATATTTGGTATTTTTGGGCCAAAATCGCCAAACGAACTCCAAAGTTAGGCTTACTGCCTGGTAGTTCGGCTGTTATCTGGCACATTTGGGCCGAAATCGATAAACAAGTGCCAAAGTTAGGCTTCGCTTCCTTATAGTTCGGTTGTCATCTTGCAGCTACGGGCCAAAGTCGCCAAACAAGTACCACAACTAGACTTACTGCCTTGCAAAACGGCTGACGAGGTATTGGATGTACGCGGGTGGTTTGCGACTTAACTATAAAAAAATAAAGTTATATTCTGCTTTCAACTTATTTTATTTTTTGGTGTCTCTTCATTTCTTAAGGCCAAATGTAGGTTGAATGTTCTGCCGCGGCTGCACCAGGCTTTGCAAACGCAGATTTCTTCAGATTGTTATATTCGCGCGTTGGTACTCTCGCCAATATCGGGACGCGCAGTGAGGCTGGTTCGACGAAGCAGAAGCTGCTGCCATCTAGCAAGTGCTGGGCGAGACGCTTGTGCGCACGTCTCCTCAGCAAGTATCAGTATTAGGCGGCAATTTGCAAAAGCGAGCGTAGTTTTGTGCGCGCCTTGCACTTTGATTGAAAATTGTCAAATCCTAGCGATAACAAAAAGTGAAAGCGACAGTGGCTCTGTGGCAATGCACTGGGTTCACAATCGGGGGAACTAATACCCTAGTTACACGGGAACTCTCAACTGCCATTGAGTCAACGACAGTTGACTCAAATCGCGATAGGTTGGAGTTACATGGCGGCGCCAACAGTCATCAAGCCGCTAATGACAGTTGAGTTAAACTGAGCTCCCCTACGTCAGTTCAATAGAAAGGGCCTCCCCGACTGAGGTAGAATGAGGCCTGTCCGTGGGAACGCTGCCGCCGACCATCGTTTGCGCGTCACTTACTGCTTAGGAATGCAGGAGGAGGCGTCTAAATAGAATCATAGCGGCAAAATTTCCGAGAGGAAAATGGTTTAGACGTTCAAGCTGCCGCTAAAACTGTCCCGGCTAGCCGGCAAGCCCAACAGCGAAGATGGCGAAGGGACCAGCTGTATGAATGGACAAATAGTAATGGGTGCACCCAACATAGCGGATGGTAGCTTGCACCACCTAGCCTAAAATACGCGCAACCCAGCCCTGAATCTGCGTTGCAGCTCGTGTAAACACCGCTAAAAAGCAACAAGGTATTGGACATATTGTACCACATGCTTAAAATAAGTAAAATGTGTCTCCAAGTAAATTACCTTAACAATTAGACTAAACACGTGGCACAATAATAAGTTTAGTTTTAGCTTCAACTGGGTTCTAGAGATCCGTGCGGATCCATCTCAGTTCAGTTCAAATCGATCAGAGTTGGGGCCGATAACTGTCGAAGTCTAAACTACAGTTCAAAGCGTTCGTGCCACTAGCGTACATGAGAAAGTTCTGGCGGGGACGATTTTGTTTGTTACATTTAATTTGAAGAATTGGACAGCATCCACCCAGACACTCCCGACTCTCAGAATCTTTCACTCTCGCCACCCCCTAAACAAAGTTGACATTCCGCGCCTCAGGTACGAGGCGTAGAATGTCTTCACTTTCAGTCAAAAATGCAAAGGGAGCTTAGCTACACTGTTCTTGCGCCTTCGACCTCGACTTTTGCTAAGCCTCCCCAACACCTTTTGTCTCTTCGTGCGGGTGCCAGCGAGCGCGACGGCCGCATAAAGCAAATCAGAAGGGTGCAGCGAATCGCGTGACCTCACTCCGTATAATGCGTATAAAAAAGTACCAAAGCGTTTCGACACAAAGTTGTCACGTGACTCTGTTGGTCGCGCTGATGAGATCTCTGTGGTTGTTGTTAGCGCCGTTTGCCATGCTAGAGAAATAGGCGGGCAGCGTAGGTCCGGTTTTTTAAAATGCGCTATGCAGTCTTCTGTTGCTTTCGTGCGTTGCAGACGCGACCGTGCTTTTTGGCTGTAAATGGCCGGAAAACGTCCACACCAATTTTTTTCTAATGGCAATTTTTTTCGCCGAAGTCCGTGGAATTCTTGTGCTATGTTTGTTGGACGCGCTTCGACAAAGGGTGCTCCTCGCCGACGAGAAGACGTCAGTTGAATGTGTGCAACCTTCTTTTTACTCTGTGTTTTTGGGCTGCCCGAGTAAAATTATGCATCTGTCAAAGATTACATAAAATTGTTATTTTCTTAGTAAGCACACTCCAAGCATGTTTCTGATAGAAGTTCTGCTTTCCCCTCAATCTGCGCGGATTTTTTTTTGTGTTTTAATTTATGAGTGTTGCTTGGCATAAAATATGTGTTGATTCTATTTTATCATCTGCTTTTCATTTTACAGAGAAGTGTGACCTTTGTAAATATGTCGTGAATATGCTGCGTGTAATAATATAGTGATTTAATAAACATATGGGAGCGTTCGAGAAAAAAATAGTTCGTCCGTGTATGCCATTGATAAGTGACAAACAATATGCAACGTCCTATACAACACAAACTTATACAACGCCCGGCCAAGACGGAGCTGACGCATCGTAGAGCATTCGCACGATATTGCGCGAAAACTAGACCGGGACAAAACGACTGTATACTAGTACCTGCGTGATATCAAACGGAGGTGCAAAACTAGACATTTGAACGATATTGAAACCGACTTTCAGCCGGAACTGGCACTACACTGCCAAGTATCACCGAGCTGCTTGGGAAAGGAGATGATGAGATTTGCCCATCGTGCTTCCAACGCTTATGTAATTTAAATTTCTTCTGGAGCTCGTGAAAAAGAAATTCTCGGGCACAACCAAAAAAATTGCAAACTTCGGCTGGCCGTTCGGCTTTTTTGGCCCTTTTGGCACTTCTTTGGCACTCCAGTGGCAAAGTGGCAAGCCAGAGACGAGTCAGAGCTTGCCATGCCCCGAATCTCCAAATTAAAAGTTACTTCGGCAGTTATGGCTCCTGTCTGGAACTTTCTTTTGTACAACTGTGGCAAACCAGAAAAAAGACAAACTTTGGCCTGTCCGAAATACACAAATTTGGCATTGCTTTGGCAGTAATGGCTTTACTATGGCACATCGACACTCCTGTGGCAGGCCAGAGGTACCGTACTTTGGCCCGCCAGTTAGACAACGTACTTTGGCAGTGATGAACGCCATGGTGCACAACTTAACTGGGCCAAAGTTGAACCCTTACGTTTGCCAGACCTTTGCCCAAGTTATGCCTTTCTCTGGCGTGATAACTGGGCGTATTTGGCACAAATAGTTTCTTCAAATAAAACGATGTTCCATTTGATAAATAGGTAGTTCTAGCTTTGATCAAATATGTATTTTATGCCGTAAAACTGATTATAACAAAGGTAATCATCATCCAAATTAGGTAAATTATTCGGAAACAGTCCAGTTTCTTGATGTTTAACAAACACAAAGAAAATACAGGAAGGTGTATGCATACTTGATGTTTTTATTGTAGTTTACAAAGCAAGGTAAATAGGCATTGATTTGTGTCAAAGGTATCTAAAACTGTCCAATAATATTATATGCAACCAGTGACGATCGCTGAAAATCTAAAATTCGTTTTTGGACCTTTTGGATTGAAAACAAACAAGCACTAAAAATACGACGCAATAAAGGTGTTTAGTTTCACCTAAGTTAAGCATTTGAACACCATACATAATATTTTCAAAGTGTTTCTAGGCGGGGCACACTACCTGACAACTTAAAAAAATATTTAAAATAAAATATAAAAAATAATATGAAGAACTGAAACATTAGAAAACATGAGTTATATTTTGATATTTAGACAAAAAACTCTGTTAATTTTCAATTAATAAATATTTCAAAATTATACAACTTACCTCACACACAAACACACACACACACACATATGTATTTATATATAAATATATATTTGACTTACTAACATTCAAGTATATTTTACATATGTGATTACTACTAAGTTTGAAAACAAAAACGTTTAGCATAAACTCATTAGTCCACCTCCTCATCAAATATAAATGTTCTGCTTCGATCTTTTTACGGTGAGGAGTATTTATAAACTAGTTTCTACTGAACATCACAAAGTTATAAAAAATACAAGACACCGTTTGTTCTTTTTGATATCAATTGACCATGACATAATTATTGATATGATAGATGAAAGTTTTTCGTATATGTGTTTTGAAAAATACACGACATGCCTATTGATATTACCGCGCTACTCCCAATACAGTTACTTGAAGCCGTGAAACTTTACGGTTACGTCATACGCGTCGGTATAATGCTTACGGCTTCCAGTGCCCATAGTCAATACGCATTTTTCTAACTAGCCTTATTGAAAAATACTGACATTCAAAACGTGACTTGACTATTTAAAATATTTGCTGCTTCCATGCTATGCTTAATTGCCGCGAACACTAATGGTTGACTATAATATATGGGGTTCACAAAAAAGTATATGTTTCCTAATGTTAGTGAGGCTGACGCTGTATATTAATATTGACCGTTTTACTGTTTGTACAAATTGAAAAGAAATAATTTGAAACTTACCCGTAGTGTATAAAAAGCCCAAATTCAGTATTTCCTGTCCAACGTCTATAATAGTCTCTTATGACCAGCAAAAGCCATTGAATGCCACTGTGTGTAATGTCAAATAGGGTAACACGCGGATGTTTATAATAGAGACTGTCCAAGAAAATGTAGTCACATACGCCAGGCTGCGTTGCAAGTGTTGAGGATGCTAACCAAATACCGTACGTGCAGATTATTGGTTTTGAAACCATTGGGTTCCCTGAAAAGTTGGAAAGCTTTTTTATACCATTTGTTTATTATATCCCAAAAAATCACGCAATAAATTCAAACATTTCATGCAACCCATTTCTCAAAGTAATAAAATAATTACAGCACATTGTGGAATTATATTTATTATGTCGCCATTATCATATTAAAAAGTTTCGCTGACAAATAAAAACAATTTTTGAAAGGCAAATTCTAAAAAACAAAAATCACTACAATTACTATATACAAACACTGTGCTCTACAAGTGTATTTTCACAATTTAGAGCACTCCGTGCACCACTATTTACGAGCTGATATATTTGATGTCACTCCACGGTGTTGGCGCTGTTCTCAAGTTCCACGTTCTCAATATGGGCATTTGTTGCACATCTGGGCGTTTTAAGGAGGTCACTGCCCAAAAAGACCAACTTTAGAACTTTTGGCTTAATATGAATAACATATGCAGCATAAACTAGCAGTTCCGAGGCAGAACGCAGCACAAAGTTTTATATGTCAACATGAATTATAAAGTAAGTTAGAGTCGTTTTTATGTTTTTATCTGGAACACACACACATTGTTTAGAGAAAATATAGTTAGGATCGAATGCGATACCCAACATAAGATATGCAGCAGAGTTCCCGGAGAATGAAGCTGTGAAAAATAATGTTGTTGACAAAATAGTAACATATTCTATCAAATATATACACAAAGTGACCAAAAAAAAACAGTTCCACAGTTACATGCCCCTTAAATTTCAGTTTGAAAAAACAATCAGCGACCCTTTCCATTTGTCCTGTTACCAAGCAATAGCCTGACTAATGTAAAATGTATTCCAAAATGAGGAAGGAAAAAAACTTGTTCAAAGTGCTCGAACCTATCCCTCTTCTTTAGCAACACTGGAGCAAAAGTAAATTTTAAACGAACAATTATGCAGTGTAAGCAAATGAATCTTTCCTGGAACGCTCTCGAGATGTTGGTTGATGTAAGTAGAACATGTTTCAAAATCTACTTTTAGATTTTTTGGGTAGTGTTTCCCCTTAATATTAAGCGTAGCAGAAGTCCTGAGAACGAGCTCTGCGTTTTAAACGAACTTGCCAAGCACACGTACTCATAGAATGCATATGTTGTTCAAGGGAATATGCTCGATATTCTACTTTCGGCTTTGCTTGTCCTTGTGACGAAACACCAAGAGGAAGTGTTTTCAAGCAACTATACTCCGTTTCATATATTAAAATACAACGCTTTAAAAACGATTAGCCCGAACTCGTGGGTTCATCTATGGTTTTGTTTGCGCGTGAAAGTGTGCAAGATATCAACAAAATCAAGCCCAGCGTTCGCGCTAGCAACTTTGATATCAGTCTGCTGTATGTACGAAACAGAATGTACGTTGAAGATGACCGCAGAACAGATCTTCCGCGACATTTCAACACGGCACAATAAACCGATCTCACTAGGCCTTGGGCGCATGCGTGTCGCCGCCATAACTTTAGTTCACAGGAAGCAGACGGCCGTGCAAGCGAGGGATCGTGTCATCTCGTGCTCGACACGCGCAGAGCTTCAGCGGGGTTGCCGCACGTGCAGAAAGACTAAAGTTCCCTCGATGCATTGCGGCAGCGGTGGCGTAGACAAACAGGCTGTTGAAGTCGGTCTATTGATAGAGTTGGTCGCAGAGTAGAAGAGGAATGTAAACCACGCAACTTCTTACCTCAATATCCGTATTGAAACATCTGCAACATTCAAGTTCTAAAAATACTACGGCCGTGTCGCAGAGTATTGGAGATGCTCTAAGCTTATCAAATGAAGCAGCATAAAATAACCCAGAAAAATAAGTTGATGCAGGCCGTTTTCGCTTTCATAAGGACAAGCAGAAAGTCAGAGCTAAACAGTAGAGGGAGGAATACTTGATAGCCATTTATCACTCTAACAAGTGGATTAATTTCTGTGAGTACGGTTTTCACAAAAACCTATGAACTCAAAACAACACGGCATCAAAAACATATTATTTTTTACGTTATACCAAAGACTTTGATTGAAATGATAGCGGGTTGACCTAAATGCGATATGCCTAGAAGTCTACCAAATATTTTTTTTTCAATCTGCCATCAAGAGCTGGTCGTTCTGACAGAATCGCAACCTGCGTACATTAAGCAGACATGCATTAAGGTCATCATTTCATTCCTACAAACGTGAAACTGAGGAAGACGTCAGAAGTGCATTGAACAAAGAAAACGCGAAAGATGATCAGCATTTTGATGACCCACCAGAGAACGATACCTAGGTAGATGTTTGTAATAACTAGTTACCCCTCAAAGAGGCTTGACTTTTTTAAATATTGAAGTGTTCTACAAACACCGAAACTTATGTCCAAATGCGCAGATCGAGTTAGCAATCAAAACATTGTTTTTTGACCTTTATTACTATGCTTTCACTGGGTCAATGTAACGCACTGGCTAAAACAATGTTTTATCACTGAAATTCGCTATTTTACATGTAACACTTATTCTACGTTGCAACTAACGAAATATAAGGTGTTTCTCGGGCTGAGCGACGAAAGCTATATTCTTTGGTTTTCATTTTGCCTAACGAGCGCGCCCTTTATAGTTCTCTAGGATCCTCAACAGGGGACAAAATAATGCGAGTATTTTGTGCTAAACTTCCCAAAGGCGCTGTAGCCGGTTAAATTAGATATTGAGTTGAATTGCTCGGTAAATATTAAGTCCAATACCTAAATAAAAACATATGTGAGAATTCTGATACTCTCTTAAGAGCTTGCTATCAGCGATGAGGTTTTGATGGCTATATAGAGTATATATCGTTTGGTACATGTTTTGCTATAGTTTTGATGACTTCTTTGTTTGTTTATTCGTTTTTGTTTTATATTTAGTTTATTTTTTCGTGTCTCGTGTTTTTGCTGAATATCAAATACAAGAGCCGGTATACTGCATGCTAAGGTTTCTGAGATCACCATTTTGTTGCAATGAAAACATTCGGACCTACTAAAAAGGCAAACAAAATACAAAATCGGGTGTCCAGCATTTTAAGAAGAAAACATTGCGACACGCCATTCCTTTTCTTCTGAAAATTCGCTATTCGAAGGAAAATAAGGCGTGTAGCTCTTTTCAATTAAATGGCTTATACACCGACACGCGTCGCTCACGTTCTGCGCTGCAATAATTGTGTTATTTTTTGTTTTTCTTAGGATGCATATGCAGACGCTCCACTTCACGCAAATTTTGTTCCTTCGTACGTGCAGTGAACGCACCTCGTGAGGGCTTGTTTGTCAACAGCGAGTTGACTTATAGAGAAATGTATATGCAAACTATCGAACACTTGTGGATTTTAGGACGTTTCATGAGAATGTTACAGTTTCTATAAAAGAAAAAAAAAACATTAACTAAAAAAACACTATCTACTTTTTTTAAGTTCAATACCCAGTCGAGCTTTGAACTAAAATGTATAAACACAATATTAGTAAATTCAAATTAACCTCTTACATTTTATCTCGATCATTTCTTTGATAATATCAGCCAGGGTTTATTTCTAGATTTAGATATATATTCATATTAAACGTAATCACGTTCATGTATATTAATATGCACTCTACGAGGGCACTGACATTGTCTTCTTGGATATTATGATTATGCCTGTCTGCGGGGCAGCTCATTTAATTGCGCTCGACTTTGTGTTTCGCTTCGAGTACGAGCAATATTTTCATGTCCTATAAGGAAAGAAAACCTGTATTATAGGCGGTCATAGGTTAAGTACACATTAGATCCTAATCCTTGAGCACCAGATAGAACTTGGTGGCACTGGCAGCCAGAGCCAGGCGAAAAGCTGCGAGTAAGGGCTGCAGGCGCCTCAGCCATTGGGCTTGTAACCGGTCACTGACTTTTGACACCGGCTAACCTCGCCTGTAGCCGGCCACAAACAGTCACCGAAATGATTCAACCCGACAAAGAGATTTTGGCAACGTGATTTAAATTTCCTCAATGAAATATAATTAAAAACAATATTTGTGTTCACTCTCTGAAGCATCGGTTAAACGGCATATAAAATATTTAAATATCACTTTGTAAATGGGCACTAAAGTCTCCAACATCGAGCTTTTTATTGCAAGTAGCGACAGCAAAACACTGATAATGGTCGCTATGAAATATTAAGATATTAAACGGCTAATTCGCTGAGAAAAACAGTAGGTTCTTTTTGTGTTGATTTGAAGTTTTTGAACTTGAAATTGCATATATTCGATTATTTGTTCCAGTAATTTTGTAAATGTTTGATTATGTTAATTATGAGGTAATCACCAGAGCTATCAGATTTCTTTTGAAAGTAAAGCTGCAGGAGGACGCTTAAGCTACGTCATGAAGAGTGGAATAACATAGCCAATCATATAAATTCTTGCTCAATCTCAAACCGTGCAGAATATCTCGGTATCCTCAGAAGATGCACCGCGTGTCCGCGGTTTTTATTTGGAGCTCAAGCTGGGAGCGTACTAGCCGTACCAATTTGTTCCGACCAGTTCAGAGTGGGGGTCTCGATTTGTCTCACTTGTTCATCCGACAAATTGTTTCTCGTTTCATTTTGCTTCGTGATCAAAGTAATGCATTTTTACGAACAGTGCTGCAGGTGCGATTGAAACATGTTCTGCCTGAGTTTATCGTGTCTTCAAGTGACGAAATATGTCGGACTGTTCAAGGTTACAAGTGGGAAGTAGTACTTTCCTTTCAGTTGCTGAAGGTGCGTTTTTCGTTGGAATATCTCAGTGTTGTTTCGCGCAAAAGGCTGTATAAAGATTTAGTTCATGTGTTATTACCAATCCCTATGTGCAGGTCTGTATACTCTGATGGCCCAGGACTGGACGTTCTAAAACGGGTTAAAAAAATGCCAAGAAAGCCTACAGTAAAATCATTTTTCTTTACATTGCATTGTGGCGTTCTGCCTGTTAAAGCGTGGCTAGAGGAGAAAGGTATATGCGTGCCATGGACAGTCAACTGTCTGCTCTGTAAGAAACTTGAAACAGTTGAACATGTTTTTATCGAGTGTTGGGATGCCGTTTTTTACTAGGACATCCTTCAACGGACCCTAAAGAAAGATCTCCCTATTACTGCACAAGGCATTCGCTTTCCGTCTGTTGAAAATGATGACGGTATCCCGCATGAGATGTTCATGGTCCTGGGTCTACACAGTAAATGGACGACAAGAATGGCCGTCCGCCATGTGGATGTGAACGTGCGCTCAGTCAAAGAGAATTTTATTGAAAGTGTAGCCTACGTGCGAGAGCTATACCGGACACTGCGTGTGCCTCCTGATTAGATGCCGCTACTTGATGAGTTAATGTCAATCAAAAGATTTTAACGTGTCACGTTGGCCAAGTGTGGCTTTCGTGTTTTTAACCCAGCCTTGTGTTGGGATGCTAAACAAACAATAAAGGAAAAAAAAAGTCTCGGTGTCCTAGTCGGTAGCTTACGTGTCTCGTAAACGAAAGGTCGTACGTTCAGAACCCACCTCCGCCTAATTTTTGTATTTTTTTTAACACAAAAATTGTTTTATAATGTAAAATCCTATGAGAGTTGCGGCGGTCTTTAATTTGAATTAATTGTCACGCTTTAATTACCCTCATTCCACGCGTGACGTCACGTTTCATGCGGGCGTTTCGAAATTCCCGCGTGAGGAACTGTGGCTGTGACGTCATGACCGTATCGACCAATCAAGATTTTCCCGTCCCACCAGCGCCGACACTGCCGCCGACGCAGGCTTTCTGCGACACGAGCTCTAAGACGCTATCGCGTTGTTAAAATGCTTTGTAACCTTTCTTCTTCCACCCCTTTATAATGGCGCCCTTTGTTTCCAGATTCTTCGCACGAAGGAATTCTCGAAGCAAGTATCCGACAAGGGGACGGTTTACCAAAAGTGGTGGACATAAAAGGAGGTATTCCGCTACATATGATCCAATGATGAACAGCACAAAAGGCTCCCTTTCAAACGGGCAGAAAACTACGCAGTTTTGCAAATGTGTAGTAATTGGAAAGGTACTTAGTATATTTCAAGAAGCGATAATTTTTTTTGTTTTCTCTCAAGCGAGTCAAGTAATCTACTGAATGATGTTTAACAATGTGTAATAGAAAATGTAATTGATATATTTTTCTTTTTACTTACTCGTAGAAGAAATGTTTTGACCAATACAACCTAGAGGTCAAGGCCTACACTTGACGTCATCGCTGCTAGATGCAGCGGCAGGCGCGTGTTTCTGGCGACGAGGAGCGCTAGCATCGCGCTCGTTTGAGACGCTGGAAGGCGTGCAGCCTTCGACGCTGTCGCGAGCTGGAAGTCCCTGCATGCATGCACTAGTGCTGACGTGTGTGTGTGCGGGGTGGGGGACGGGGGGGGGAGGGGGTGCGGGCAATTTTTTTTAGAAGCTATTTTTATTTGTAATTTTTCTTTAGCAGTATGCGTGATCGCTGGTATTACAGGCTTTACCAAGCGTGAATTATGTTAAACCTCTGTAGTCGCTCAATGGACTCACGAGAATCATCGAACTCCTCGCGTGTCACGCTTCGCACGTCGCGTGACAGGTCGCTGAAGATAAAGCAGGGCCTTATTTTTTAGTACTCACTATGAGGTGTTGTTGTCATTGTTGGCGTCGTACTAGCCGTTGTACTTGCCGCTGTTGTTGTCACTGTTAGCAGGGTAGTCGTTGTTCTAGCTGTAGTTGGGCTGGGTGTATCATTGAGCGACGCGGGAGATCCACTCAGCAATTCGGTCGAATGCCTGGTGTTGAAAGATCCTGTTCCTTGAACAAAGGAGAAGCAAGCGTATGCAAAGGCTCTAGACAAGAGCCTAATATGTATAAGAATTCACTAACTCCAACAATGGTGCAATGACGAACATCTTAAGCTAATCAGAAAAATAAGTCGCTGCTACCTTTTCAAATTTATTTCTTTTTTGCCTATAATTACCTTTAATACAGCGACATAGGGAGTTTTCAAGGTACCCAAATACACAGAATGTATTGGTGCCATGAGGAGATGTTTAAAAAAATGAAAATCATACGAATTGATAATCATAGAAGTAAATATCACTTTTAAATTCTCTTCTTTGTTTCCTAAATATGATACAATTGTAGTGGTCGCTATTTGTGAATTGGTCCAGCTAGTGGCGCCCTCTTAGTGGGAAGAGGCGGCGTGCGTGTTCGTTAGAAGAAGTAAAAGGGGAGCAGGGGAGTGCAGCTGTACCTTCCACCGTGGTAAAGCGAAATCCAGCGACACGGCGCTTTGCGGCAAAATGGCGAAAGGGAGGTCTGGGGCTAGACGCGAATTCGCACAACACTCTACATGAGATGGCGCCACCTTAGTCAACACCCTCGCGTACCCTCCTCCTCCTCTCCCCGCTATCTTCTCCCGATTTTTTTTTTTTTTTCTGCACGCGCGGCCGACGTTTGATTTTTTCGGTTTTCGTACTGGCGCGCAACAGCGCGGCGGCACCGAAAGCCGAAAACGCCTCGGCGCAGACTACGCTGCGCCGGGGCGATCGAGTGTTGTCTGCACATGCAATCTTTGAACACATGAACATTAAGAACGATCTCATCGAGGCAAAGAAAGAAATCCAGATGATGGACTTAAATGCATTTTTATTTGATACTCATGGGTTAGGCCACACTCTCAAAATAAACTCTTTACATAATGTTATATACATAAACGTATGCAACAGCCCTAGGTGAGCGAGCATTAAACGAAGGAAGTAGTGAAAAACGGAAAGATGGGAACTGTAAGTAACACAGAATGTAGAACTATTATTCCACAAGTTTTCCACTCATACTGCTCATTTCTTTAATTATAGGACACGTGTCGACAATAAAAAAACAAGTGATGAACACGCAAAAAAAAAAGAAAATTGGTCTAGAAGGACATAATATGGCATATGCATACTCAATATATGTCCAAACTTCTGGTAACTATACGAACATGAGCACGCGCTATGAAAAACAGCATAAGTCAATAAATGAAACTCGCAAACTGCAGCATTATCTCTACTCAGTGTTCTGTGTAGTTAGGCAGGAATGCGCGTAACACTTCAAAATACTGATTGCGCAACTATCGAAGTTTATAGAAACAGGCTCATACCTAGAGAGCTATTCAGGTGTCTATATCAGTGTGGTTCTCAACCATCTCATGTTTCTGCGGACCGCTTGTGGATTCGGCGGAGTGATGATGTGAGGACCCCGTTCGTGGTGAGAGGAGAGGAAAGCGTATAGGTTAAATATAATAATGATTTAATAAACGAATATAACTAAGGGCCAGTGTGAAGTAGATCTCTCTTATTGACACTCACACGAAGAAAACTCGCCTGAAAACTTCGAAACATTTCTTTTCGATTCCTGGAAAAAATACAACATCTTATTGCCACGCTTGACTGATGAGGCAGGGGTTTCGGTGACCCCTAATGCCTGCGGACCCCAAAGGCACTGCGGAGCCCCATTTGAGAACCACTGGTCTATATGATCACTATTCTAGGAACAGGCGCGCATTAAGACAATGCGCGTAAGTAACTCATTTACAAGGGGCTACGTGCTATTTACGATGATTTCAACGAATTGAAACACTTTGACGGTTCGTGTCTCCTTAGACCGCAAGTCAGATAATGATGTGCATCGACTTTATTATGGCTTGTCAGGCAGACCTCGGACGATTGAGTCCTCTCCAACAGGGCATCCTATATCTTTTATATATTAATGCCTGTCAGTCGGCTTCGGCCTCAACAAAATTTGACGAGGGCTAACTACGACTCGATCATGTCAGCACTGACGAAAGCTCTCTTATGTTCTATCGCGCAAAGCAAAGCTGAGTGGTTTATATGTTTCCGTTTAGACAGCACGATGTCAATCTCGCTCCCGAATCGGACATGTTCTCGAGGTCGTGGCCAGATTTGAAAAATCAAGAAAAAAAAAAGTTCGTAGAAGTTTGTGACGCCTTCAAGAGGTTCTCTTGCGCAATCGGTTTTTGGATTTTTTTAGGTTATCTAGTGTACGTTTCGTTCGGGGTGAGTAGTTATCTCTTCCTCGGCCTCGCCACCTTGTCTCTTCGGGGTCGCCATCGTGCCAAGGCCGTGGCCCTCGGGATGAGGCTGCCGGGTCCGGTCATTGGCGTCTCTAGAGTGACATCTGTTCGAGAAAGGAAATGACTCAGAAATTGAACTCGCATTAAGCTTCAACTCAAGCTGAGCCATGGCGCTACCAATTTCAAGAGTTGCCTGCCAGAGGCCGTAAACAGACGCTGGAGCGTTCCATATTGCTTTCATGTCTAGAAACCGTCCAGTACAAGCTCGGAAGTGCCTCACCGGGCGCGGGGCTTCACTCGCACCTCCTCCTGCAAAGTGGCGGCAGCTGGCGGTGGTGAGGACGGGCGAACTGAAAAGTCAATGAATTTATACTAAATTGATGCCAGCAGATTTGGCGCAGCAGATTAGGTATAAAAAGAAGGCCGTTCCTAGCTTGAGAATTGTAGTGCAGAAACTAATATGCAGTATTATTTACCAGAACTGGGGCTGGCAGGTGAGTCGCAGCTCCTGGCAAGAATTCTGAGTAATATAACCATAATAGAGATCAGCCTGTCCGGGGCAAATATGAAACAACGTAATATTGCACTGAGACAAGCTCGCCTGGAGGAACAAGCTCTTGCAGTCTTGGGTCGGTTACTTCGAACCAAAGGACACGCATTCGGCCGCAAACGTATCCTCCCGTGGCTCGCAAATGCGGTATTCCTGAAGTGCGCGCTGCACAGCCGGCGCTCGTGCAGCTTGCTCGGTATGGCCAATGCTTCGAACTCCGGCCGTGTTCGCGTACGTGATTCATTTGACTGCCTCTGGTCGGGACGATTGGCATAGTATATTTTTATGCTTGCATTTTCGACTCCAAAATTACAACAACTTAGAGGCTTACCTGTCGTCTGGTCGAAAAAGCCAGGAACCGTCTGTATTCCGAGTTCTCCGTTGGATGAGTTAGCACCATCCCCGCAGAGCAGTACCTGCCGTAAGAGCGAGGCACTGCGATAAGGACAAACTCGGTGTTCAAAAGAAAAACAAACTTTCCCGCCAACACGCACTCAAAACTTTACCAAGCGAAGCGCGCCGCGCGCACCGCGAGAGCGAGGCGCGCGATCGTTTGAAAGAGCTCACAGAAAAAAAGCAGTAATCAACGAATGGCCGAAAACTTTTTCACGTGTTTGTTTTCGCCGCATGGTTTTCCGTG
This sequence comes from Ixodes ricinus, assembly GCA_037355805.1. Lineage (NCBI taxonomy): Eukaryota > Metazoa > Arthropoda > Arachnida > Ixodida > Ixodidae > Ixodes > Ixodes ricinus. The sequence goes on from JAZHYW010003498.1 coordinate 76,850, forward strand.
AGGGCGTCGCCATCCTGAAATGCGGAACTTCCGGGTACGCGTGGAAATGTTGCTTTGTTCTCTACCACGGCGGTGGAAAGTGTTTTACATTTCAATCATACCCTTTTTTTGCTTCGCACCATATTTTTTTACGTGTTATGCGTTGTTACCTCTCGCTTTTCTCTTCTTGGCCCACACACCGGATATGGGGTACAGCGAGGCTAGGTACGAGGGTGCACAAAGAACAGGTCATGGCCAGCGCATGGCAACCAATAGCACACATCCAACTTGAGCGCTCGAAAATGTAGCGGCAAATACCCGCACAGAAGTCTCGGGGCCCGTCGACATAGAGAGAGAACAGTAGTTCTCTCGTAGGCGATGGACGTGCGACAAAGAAGCCTACGTAGTGGCGCCGCATACCTTGGTCATCACGGAAACTCCAGAGCCGCATCTTCGCCTGGGGGAGTTCTTCACGAGCAGCCGATCGGTGTCGGACGTCTCTCACCGAGCTCACGCCTCGTCAAGGTTTGAGAGGTAGGCTCCGAATCCCCACACGGTGTCAGAAGTGGGACGATATGGCAAAGCTCCGATGGGGCACAACCGATTCGACACACCGGTGGGGCATCGCTTTACGCCAGCTCGGACAGCTTCGACTGCTCGAACGCGGAACCATGGCCCTCCTGGCTATCGCGGTATGAAGACCACGCCTTTGCATCGGGTCTTTCCTCGGCACCCGAAGCGGATGCGCAGGTACGTTTGCTACTCTACCGCATGGAGACCGGAGGCCCTGACGCTTGCTGGCAGTCCTTTTCGCCGTCCGCTGAGGCGCTATACATAACGTCGTGGTAACGGTGTCTCACTTGAGCACCCTCGTCCACCCCGTGAACGAAGTATACGAATCGTCGCGGTTCCATCGGCGGGTCCAACAAGCGGGAGAAACCGTAGACGCGTTCTGGCGCGGAGCTGATGCGTCTACGCTTCCGGAAGGCGCTCTAACCAGGGAACCCCGGAGGTCGAGGAACGTCTTGTCAGGGATCGTTTTGTCGTCGGTCATCGGGACTCAGCTGTCTGACCGTCTTGGATCGTAACCCGGAAGCTCGCTCTCAGGCGATCGCGGGTACAGGCGCGCGCCAAGCCGGAAGATCGCCGACAAAGAAAAAGGCAACCAAGGCAGGCACGCCTCAACCTGAAACTCCAGGAGGTCAAGGTGTCAATCCCGACGCGACCCGGGGCTGCTGGCAGGTCGTCCTTTCACGCGGCGCGGCAGCATACGTCCAACGCCACCATTGCTGCTCATGACCAGCCGCCTCGCGTCTGCTACGGGCAGGCCTGGTTCTTGTTCACTCTGCGGACGTTCATCTCATCCCGTGAGGACCGTCCTGGCAACGCAGGTCGAAGTGTAACTTTTGCCGCAAGCAAGGGCACTTCGCAGAGGTCTGTCTCTCCCGGCATGGCGCGCGCAAGCCAGGCGCAGGCACTCTGCAGCTTGCTGTAGTCGAAGCCGGAGAGAAGTGCTAGGCACATTGATGCCACCGTCAACAACTATACAGCGTCCTTCAGCGTGGACTCGGGAGCCGAGGTGAGATCGGCTGTTCCAGATAGTTTCCCCGCGATTCCCCGAAGCGTTTGTCAAAGGTGGAAAACGCCATCTCATGGACCGGGCAACCACCGGCTTAAGGTGCTGGGTTCTTTCTCATCGACGCCGTGGTGGAACGGCAGATCTCTCCAAGCAGCAGGTGTACGTCATCCAGTCTCTCAGTACTCCTTTGCTGGGCTTCTCTGGCTTCTCTGCCATACAGGACCTGCAGGTCATCAAGTTTCCTCGATACCGTGCGTGCCAAGCCTGCAGTCAACCCAGGCTTCACTGGAGCTCTTTCCAAGGTCTGGGCACGCTGCCCGACGAGTACACGATCCGGCTGGAATCCAATGCCGCCACCTTCTCTCGCCGAGTGTACCTCGTCGTACACCTATTCCTCGGCGAGAGGCTCGTGCGGACGGAACTGGGAGAAGCTCGAGCGACAGGGTGTCATTCGCCGGGCTGAAGGCCCCACCCCGTGGTGTGCAGGAATAGTCGTCGTTCCGAAGGCTTCTTGGTGGTCACCGTCTCTGCGCTGACCTTACGAAGCTCAACAAGGTCGTCCTTTCGAGAACGGCACATGCTCCCTACGGTGGACAAAGTTCTCGGACTTCTGGGAGAGGCGACGGTGTACTGAGGTTGGGACGCAAGTTCCTGGATTTCACCAGGTGAAACTTGCCAAGGAAAGTCAGGAGTACGACCACTTTCATTACTCTCTGGCCGCTTCTGCTTCGTCGTCTACCTTTTGGACTTACGTCGGCCTCAGAGTACTTTCAGAAGCAGATGGCGCGCATACTGGAAGCACACAGGTCGGGTGCGCGTCAACATGATTGACGACATTCTTTGTCCTTGGACGGACGCGCGAAGAGCCATGACGCGCGGCTCAACCAGGTGCTTTCCCGGCTTTCGAAGGCTGGCATCACTCTCAACAAAGACAAGTGCGTGTTCGGGGTGTCCGAGGTCAGCTTCCTTGGAGCCGTCGTAATCAGCAGAAGGTGTGAAGCCTGATCCCAGCAAGATCGAAGCCGGTCCGAAAAGGCGATGGAAAGGCGTCTGGAGGATGCTGCAGGGGTCCTGAAGGCTACTTCGGCATGGTAAACCATGTTGCGCGCTGCGGTGCCGCACATCTCCGAAGTCACCGCTCCTCTCCGGAGCACTTTTGTCGTGAGAGCAACGTTCTGGGCCATGGGGTCCTGAGCAGGCGGCTGCATTCCTTCCGGTGAAGAACCTATTGAGTTCAGACTCGTTGTCTTCAAGCCAAGCACAACCCACTGTACCCCACAACAGTTTCGGCAGATGCCAGCTCCTTCGGCATCGGTGCCGTACTCCTCCAAGACCAACCTTCGGGAGAAAGGAGTGGCGGTGGCCTTCGCATCTTAGGGCCATGACCCCGACAGAGATGCGCCATAGCCAAACAGAGAAGGAGGCTCCGGCAACGGTGTGGGCTGTACGACGTTTTGACGAGTTCGTACGTGGTTTCGCAGCTCGCAGTGGAGACCGACCATGTGCGCCCTAGTATCTCTCTTCGGCAAGATGGAGTCAGACATGCTGCTCCTCGCATCCAGTCGCGCCTTCGTTTGAAGCTGACGCAGTACCAATCCCGCATGCTGTATGTGCCGGGGAAACCACTGGCAACGGCAGACACGCTCTCCAGAGCTCCCCAGAGAATGTGGTCGGAAGACAAGGACAAGAACTCCCTTGACACATTTGGCAACTGCAGCACCGGAAGACACGTCCAGTTGACCTTCCACTCCTCCCCGAGGAAGTCCAAGCTGCGCAACAGTCTGACGGAGAGTGCTGTGCACTCAAACGGTATTGCGAGGTTGGCTGGCCGACGAAGCATTGCACGCTGCCCGTCAACTTGTCCAAGTATTGGTCTGTCCGGAGGCGAGCTGTCGCTGTGCAAAGGAATTCTCCCCAAGGGCCCGAGGCTCCTCGACACCGGTCGACTTACGACAGGCAGTACTAAGGCTAATACATGAAGGTCACCAAGGAGTTGGGCTGTCACGTCCAAGGCCAGAACTCGCGATTCTGTCTGGCGGCCAGGCACCCACGCACAGATCACTTCCCTGGTGAGCGGCCGGGAGCGGTGTGCCAAGACAAGAGTGCAGCCGGCAGAACCTTTCACCTCGTCCGGCTTTCCTACTCGCCCGCTGGGACGTCGTCGGTGCCGACCTGTTTCCATTGGAAGAAGCAGGACTTCATCAGTCATTGTGGACTATCACTCGAGGTACCCGGAAGTCTCGACGTTGAGCAGCACCTCGAGTGGAGCTACATGATCGCGGCAATGTGAAGTCAGCCTTCGCTCGGCGCGGTATCCCGCGATCGGTAAGAACAGATAACGGCCCGCAGTTCATCGTCGGGGGATTTCAAGAAAATTGCAAAGCGATTACGGCTTCAGCACTAGCCGCGTAGCCTCAGATCTCCGCAATCCAACGGCGAAGCGGAGCGAGCTCGCCCGCACCATCAAGCGGAATTCTCAACCAAAGCTGCCGTGAAGATCCGCACTTGGCACTGTTGAGCTACCGAGACACCCCCGGCGCTTCAGGAGACAGCCCCGGCACAACTTCTTGTTCGGGGCGTCGGCTGAGGACACGGCTCTCCTAGGGCTCAAGATGAAAAGTCCTCCGCGGCCACCATCGCCTGCTCGCGTGGTGCGCAAGGAGGAACGAGTTGCATAAGCGGAAACCAGCTCGTGGCCTTCAACCAGCGGCATGGCGCTGCCCGCGAGCTGCCTCCCTCTTCGTGCTGGAGAAAGTGTGGGTGCAGTCGGAACAGTGTCCGGCCACTGGTGCTCAGCCCAGGACAGCGTCCCCGCAGCTATCTGGCGGAAAGCTGACCACAGCGGAGCGGTCCTTCAGCGCAACCGCAGGGGACCGGCTGCTTTTGCATCCCCAAGGCCTGCCGGCCGAACAACCCGCAGCTGACGGTGTGCCTCCAAGCCCAATAGCGGCTCAGCAGAACATTAGTAGTGACCCAAGAGGGCCGCCGGTGTCGACAAGTCCCTGCCGGACCTCGCAGCGGACGAGCCGTGACCCGCCCCAGGCGTTTAGACTCAGCAATGACAGTCCGAAAGCGTTGCTGGCCGATCGGCACTTTTTTGAACCCACTAAGTGGGTGCGTTTCGCCAGCATGAATCCGTTTGGCGAAAACGCGGCCTCTAAGAAGGGAAGACGTAGTGGTCGCTATTTGCAGAATTGGTCCAGCTAGTGGCGCCCTCTTAGTGTGAAGCAGGCGGCGTGCGTGTTCTTTAGAAGAAGCAAGAGGGGGAGTTCTTCACGTAGCAGCCGTCGGTGTCGGATGTCTTTTACTGAGCTCC